>CAIGRN010089251.1:0-12966 GCA_903798345.1 Fraxinus anomala | reverse complement strand
TAGGGCATAACACTTACAGTTTCCGCATGTGAAAAAGACGGAAAGATCATATACCATACGTAAAACACTTCTAAAATTGTACATTCCAACTTATTAAACAAGCGGTCAAGAGCAAAGATCATAACAGTATGGACGTAGTTTTTCACAAGTAACATATTCACAAAACACACCCTTCATAACAATTTCTCAATAAACAGGCTTGCATAGAGACATAATCCACTCTTGAGAGATCCTTCTTCCTCTTAATTATAAGTGACTTTTCTGCTTTAGGAACAAAAAATAATTAGCTTCTTTCCTATATTTCTCATCAAACATCATGGGATTCTCATCAAGTTTCTTCATATGAAGTTGGAACAATTCCTCTACTATTTTATTCCCAAAATGTTCCTCAACAAGTCCTCCAATAACAGCTCTTAAGTGAGAAACACAAACCTTAATGATAGTATTAAGGTTTGGTTTTTCAATTTTCATAGGTGAAATCAATCTTTCAATTCTTTCAAGAGTAAAACAGCCATTTTCCTCTATCAGTGCCTTCAACTCTGATGGAGATGGATAGTAAAATGGAAAGTTAAATGAATCCACCTGTTCTTCTGTAATTTTTCCCTGCAATGGAATTCTCAGTTTAGTGCCATAAAATCAAAACACCAACTAAATAATCGAGAATTTTTTCATATAATGACTTATTCAATAAGGTAGATTAGACAGTATTCGACGGTACTACTTATTCAGGTTTAATATTGTGCACCAAACATGCCTCACAAGGAAATGGAAAAAAGATTTATATTAGTCAACCAAAGTTTATTGTGAAAAGGGTTCGATAACGTCCTTACCATTTGGGCCATGTCTTTGAGGCAGGATCCGAGAATGTCGAATCCAATTCCTATACTAGACTCTGAAGGAGTCACTCCGTCAGGAAAACCAAGTATTACAAGTACCATTAGCCCTCCTTGTACAAGCTCTTGTGCTCTAGCACTCAAAAAACTGTCCATATCCTTCCTATATTGAGTCGAATATGCGTCTTTAACTTCTTTCACAGCTCCACCGTAGTGAATTCTTCCTTTATTGAATGCAGTCGAATTCACTTCAATCGCCTCTTTCGGAATTCTTGACAGCCAGTGGAGTGCTGTGGAGCAGTGTGCAAAATGTAACGTCGTATTAGGAAAAAGACGACCATGGAATGAACCGGGCACTCCTGCCAGGAAATACTTCCTTGTGGTCGGGATGTTTCGGAAGAGAGTATTGAAATCATTGTCAACGTGGTCGTTGAAGAACACATGGTATTCTGGGATCCGAGGGTTTTTTATGTTGGATTTATATTTGTTCTCGACACCTTTAATGATGTTTTCTATGGCGAAAAACGTGTTGGGACCAATTGAACACCCGAAATCTGCAATTCGGAATGTCTTATTCGGATCAAAGGAAGGTTTTTCGATATCAAGATGCTTATCTATGAGTTTACATATCAGTTCATCTGCTGATAAAACTAACTGTTTCTGCAAAACATAAATTCCCATAATAGATCAGTATTAAAAATGAGTAAAATCTAATGTTCTAAGTACATATTTGACACGCAATATTAGAACTGAACAAACATTGTAAGGAACAACTTAAACTCGTCTGGAGATATCCAGTTGTCACTACCAGATATGTCATAATTTTGTATGATTAACATGAATATATTTCTTTAACTTGCAGTGCGAGAATCGATAAATTATACGAATAACGGGCAAGTTTTGCAACGAAAGATTACCTGGTATTCCGAATTTTGAGCATAACTATGAGTATCATCACCTCCAAGCATATGGTATGTAGAAAAGGGCTCTTTGAATTTCTCTACATCCATTTCTGTGTGTGATGAAATTGCTGTTGATTCAGACATTGGTGTTTAGTACTTAAAATTAATTAGTTGTCTAAAATCATTTGCTATAAAATCTGACATTTTTCTTTTGTCATTAGAATCCAGTCACAATTGTTGTGGTCCTGAAAATAACTCATAAGAAAGTGAGATATTAGCAATTATCGTCTACTAACTTTGGTACTCGACGTTTCCAATCAACTATATTTTTATTTGTCGTCGTTTTCGAACGAAGGCTATGGTATCTTGTAAATATAGTAATAGACGCATGTTGATATTCCTATATTTCTTCTCTTTGTCGCCTACCTTGAGCTGAGGTTATCGAGCCAAAACTTTCTTCCGTCCCCCTCCCCTGNTTACAGACCTACTAGATCAGAAGCTTCTCAAGCTCAAGCATTTATTTTTCTAGTTAGAAAAAGAGAGCGGATAATGAAGAACAACCTTTCGACTTTGACACATGAGGTGGCAGGTTTCACTAAAATCGAAGTGATTAGAACAGAAGTATTTAGCTAGACAATCAAAAAATCATCAATTTTGTATAAACTAATTTCCCATCAAATCATAAACTTAGAAGTTTACAAGTGCTGCACAAATGTACAAGAAATAATACGAGCAAATTGTTGTCTCTCAATAGTTTTAATTTAAATTTTTCTGTCAATTAATAAATAAATAAAAAACTAAATTATTGACAGTTTTTATTTATTTTAACAGCAATAGGACAAATCCAGGTGAGCACGCATCAGATTAGGTGAATAGTCAAAGATATTTTATAAATATTTGTCTCAATCTGCGAAGATATTTATATAATAAATCGTAAATGCAAATATTTTATGACTTTGTACAAAAGATTCATTGTAAATTAATACTTGGTGAATTGATTAATCCTGTCAAGGAATAAATTGCAAATCGAATACACACAAAAATATAAATTAGCACACGAGTATTTGAATTACTTCTCTTACATAAAGTAGGCATTTTAAGATAGAATAACAAAACTTAATATAGCATTAAAGTCATGCAAACTCCAACGAACAATTCGATTTGATTAGAACTCAAAATTGAGCTTCAAATTCCCAGTTTGATATTCTCAAACGAGCCACTATCTTACAAGGCATATTAATGCATAAATCATACATCGAATAAATATGAAAATATAAACAAACATATAAGGTATTGGACTTTAAGTCTTAATGAATCTTACATACCTTATCAACTTCTGATGGATGAAATTTACAACAGGATAGACACTAACATAAAAGTATGAATTGAATACTGAGTTTGCATAATTTTGATGAAATTGCTGGGTTTTTCACACTTTAAAATGGGAAAGGAGCAGCAGCCCTTAACCCACATAGCTTTAAACTCCTCGAATTTTCTAGTGGATGGTATCGAAAGGCTCAGATTTCCCTATTTCATGTTGCTTGAGCTATGTATCATCGCCTCAGCCACAAAAATGCAGCACTAAACTAGGAGAAGATGAAGCAAATTATTGAAAAAAAGAACATTAGATGCTGTAATAACTTCAAAAGAGAACAACTAAGATGCACCAATATTGTCACAAAATAATGAAATTATGCATTAGCATATAGTATCAACAAGAAGTCTACAACAGAAATGATGATCCAAATAAATACTGTCAGGATGCATTTCCACCATCTCCAGCTATTCCACAATGTATCTGTTCAATTCTCCATTTCTTCTTGTGGTACCAAAGCTCCAAAAAGCAAGCGCCGGGTGTTCTTAATAGCCAGCTCTCCTGCGCTTTTGAAAAGCATCGAATCTGGCTTAGCAAAAAGGTCACGCTTGTGCTCCTGAGTATGTTCAGAGTAATCCTTGTTTCCTAGCAAGTGCGACTACTATTTTGTTCAAGTTTGTTATTTCCTCATCTCTTTGTCTTAGCTCTTGCTTCAATCTTCCAATCTCTTCCGACTGATTTGAGCTTGAATCCAGCTCCTCTGGCTGTTCACAAATCTGATCTTTCCTTGACTTCTTCAGTGTGCTCAAGTTGTTCTCATCTTCAAAGGACCTCTTATTCGTTGCAGTATTTTGACCAACAGAATCATCACGAGCCATCTTACAAACATAAAAACTAGCCGGCATCCCTGAACTGAGCTCAAAGGTGAATCGTTTCTGCGGTCGTCCAGAGGAGTCCTAGTAAAAAGTAGATCAATATATATAATAGCTATGCTAATAAGAGAAATAGTTGCCCCTAAATGTCTTAATTAAATTAGAGTAAGAATAGCATTGGGGATGGGACAATGGTTGTTTCTGGAGGGGAAGGGAACATGGCATGCACAGGCCAACTTTATACAGAACAGAGTATAAAGAACAGAGAAAATTACGCACCTTCTCTAAGTCACCTTGAAGATTATCAAATGTTTCATTGGCTTCTTGCTGATTTTCAAAAATCGCAAAGGCAGAATATATATCTCGAACTTTTTTGCCGGTCTGCAGAAAATAACAGAAACAAGCATAGAGTGAGAGGGAGCTCAGGCATGAAAAATAACATATTCTAAACAGAAACACACAGCATAAAAAAAGGAAAGAAAATTAAATTTTAATGTATATTAATATAATAGAACAGCTTGACTCACTATCATAATCAAAAAGTTAGCTTTTGACACAGCATTATACTTCTAAGAGAACTTTGAATTTCTTCAATTTGATGAACAAGGAGAGAATCAGGCATACATATTATTTAAAAGTAGTCAAGTATTGAGGCATTAAGGCCAAAGTGTAATTCACTCCATTTTATTTTTTTTTTTTTTTTGTGTGTGTGTATCATGTCAACTCCTTCCTAAGCAGCCTAAGGATAAAGCAATAATTGGATTTCTGAATTGTCGTGTCAAGTGCTCGTTCACAATTTACCACCCACCAACTTATAAATATCATGGTAAAATCAACAAGATTGCAAGCAAGAGTAGCTACTTCCATAGACATAGTACGTCTCGAAATCATCCAGGAAAAGTCACTAGGTGATTCTCGTAATTTTGCGTAAACTTGTGTAAAAAGAAAAAGTAGGCAGCTTAGGGTGGTCATGTCTTAAATGCTTAATTGGGATCAGCTGTTCCATATGTGATGGGATCAAGATTGGTTCAATCTCAAGCCATATATCACAACAGGAAAAAATAATAATATAAAAATGGGAATTTAGCCTTTCAATTCATCATGATTAGAGGTAGCAAGGAGAACTGCCTACCACTTTTCTTGGTTTCTTTTCTTTCTAAATTGTCAGTTCCTTCAGATTTTTGCGTTGCACTGAGAATACTTTTATATCTATATGCATACAAGAAAGCATATATACATTTTATACATATTATGTGACGTCCCTTGGATTGCCATCAAATTATTTGAAGCAGTGGAAAACACGTTGGGAAATAAGCAAAGGACAACAACGAGTAAAGCAGGACAAAATGGAAAATTAGCATTTACCAGTCAAAGGAACATTTAACTGCTCAAAAACCACATTCATTGGGTATTCTCTAATTTAATGAAGCCACATACTTGATAATTACTCAGCAGTTTACTACAGCTTAAATCTGAAACACAGCGTGTCTAGTCAAAGAATGCACCCGGATAAGAAAAGGGTAGTTACTTGTAAGAGAAAAATATCCCTACTAGCCGTAATGACTTGAAAAGCTAAAAACTTATTTGCTTCTATTTGGATGGACAAGGAAGTGAGAAGTTAGGCGAAAAAGATCCAATTCCAGAATCAAAGAAATCGAGACAGTCATGCATCTTTGCATGTTTTGTTATCTAGCACACTAAAAACTATAATGGTCAACAATATTTTGCATTCATAGAGCATATGTGTAGCATCAATTGAGTTTTTAGTTAAGGAATTTATGAACTAACCTTCACTTCAATCTCAAAGTTTCCTGGAATAATAATGTTTAAATCTTTGGCAGAAATATTAATCGGAATCCTGTGAAGCAGCAGTTTGGCTGTATCTACATCTTTCACCTAAATCAAAGATGCTATTAAAATACCTATATATTTATATATTTATATATATATATATATATCAACTCTGTTTGTAGTGCAAAAATATCAGTGATAATTATAGGTTACCTCCTCGGGAATAACACCATCAGCTGCGTGCTCAAATCTAGCTAGAACAAGTTTCATTGCAGCACAGGCATCGTCTAGACAGTTATGCGGACTCCCCTCTTTCCGAAGCTCATAACCTAACACAGCCTACCAAACCACATAAAGTATTAGCAAACAAACCATGACTGCTACCAGCTCGTGATGGCAGTGCATCACTTACAAAGATATGTAAAGAGGGCAATAGAGATTTATCATTTAGACAGAGAGAGAATGAGAGATTACAAATTCATATGACGAATCAATGGGGAAGAAAATCAATTTTTCTAAACGGAACACATGAGAAAAATCTCATAGTACACAACAAATTCAGAGAAGGCTTTTTGTCAAAATCATACCTTGCACAACGAACTCAATGAAGGCTTTTTGTTAGAAGGTCTATTCGAATATTTGAAGACGTAAGATGTGTCGATTACTTTAGTGTACTCTATCTTCAGTGCTGCAAAAAGAAACAGAAAAACAACTATTAGAATTTAAAAAATAATAATAAGAAACAGAAACAACTTTGGAAAAAAATTTATCATCACAATACAATGTCAAGAGCAACTCAACTAAAAGAGTAAATGAAAATCATTAATCAAAAGTGGCTTACATGCTAACTAATATACAGAAGAAATAAATGTCAAGTTACAGAAGTAACCTTGAAGATCATTGCTCAGACTGTGGCCAACTAAAATTGTTCCATGTGATAACAACTTCTTCATTGATTTCTGCAATGTCCATAGAAGAGTTGAGAGAGAGAGAAAGAGAGAGAGAGAATAACTTGAATATCCAACAAAAATACCTGTACATCTGCCAATGAACAAGTTACTCCATCTAAATCTTTTGCAGAGATTCCAGTTATCTCGGTTCTATAATCTGCAATTGCTTTATTGGGGTTCACAAATGCATCAAGTTTAACCTGGAAGAGTAAATGTTTTTAAGGTATTGACGAAACATTAGATGACACTGCACGTGTGATACCGCAGATGATCAGAAGTGCAGAAATAGTCTACAAAAGCAAAAGGGCTGAGGATTGATACATATTTTTGGCACAAAGTGTGTTAGCGTAATACCTGTAAATTGCGGTCTACAGCGCATACCCTCACTAAAGCTTCGGTGCCATCTTCACAGAGAACCATCTCACAATCAATGGCAACCATTATTGTTGACATCATGGCCTTGGACTTTTTACTGCACTTAACGACCAACCAATCCTGCTCAAGCAGTCAAAAAAAGTTAATGAGAGGGCAAGCCAAATGAATGAATGTATATTTACAGTTCAATGGAAAAATCATCACAATCACCAACTAGGCCAATGGCAAAATTAAAACAACGTACCACCCAATATGCAAGGCTGTAAAAATACTTTTTCAGTTCTCTTATACATATGAATAAAAACCTTTCAATTGTTCATAAATTCGTTTCATAATGCAACTCACCATTAGAGCCCAGCGATCCATGAAATGCCAAGTTGTCGCTTTAGTCAACCAGAGATAATATTTATTTGAACTTTTTTATAATAAAGGCAACAATCCAAGCAATGGCACATGGAGGAACCTATTTAGGTCCCAATATGAAGACAAAAAAAAAAAAGAGAGAGAGAAATGCCACAAATTTCAAGAACAAACCTCATCATATGATGGTAAAGAGTAATCAATTGGGTACTGAGGATGCCTTAAAGTCAAACTGACCAGCTTCTGCAATGCAACAAAAACAATTCAGTAAGAACCACCGACGGTATCGTGAAAAGCAAGGAATGGTAAATGTCAATGGTCATTAACACAAGCTAGTAGCAGCATATCTCACAAATAAAGATCAATACAAAATGTTTTCAATAGTAGCATCCTTTCAACTATTACAAAATAAAAAGTGTGAATTATCCAACCAAAACCTGTTCAGGTGTTTCGTTATCTGGCGAAGTCATTTTAAATTTCTCCACAGCCTCACGGTTCAAGTGACATTGCAACACTTTATTGAAAAACTGCAAACAATACATGAGGGTTCATCATACCAGAAGCATCTATTTACTTATCAATGCTTTTTTTTCCCAGTCAGGAGGAACAAGGATGGGGAAAGATAGTTGATGCTAGAGTTTACCTTCAAATCATTCTCTTGCCTAAAAGTTTTCAAAAATGCCACCAATGACTCAACGGACCTTCGAGCAGGGTCACTCAAGCTTGTGCCAAACTTCTTGTCATAAAATTTTAAAAAATCTTTCCAGCCTCCTTTACTACCAACCATTCCTCGCTTTTGTGCCAATTTCACCATTTCAATAAGCGCCTAATCACATTAATAGAAAAAAAAAAAAAACCACGTAAACATCAGCATCTGATTAGAATGTATGATAGTTAATACAGTTGTCAATGACTCGTAATCTACCTCGCAAAACATGTTTGAAAAATCAAATTTTTATAATGCCAAATTCACTACCCATATTCTTAAACTCATTTTAACTTTTTCAATAGCAAAATATGAGCTGATTTTACCGAACTATCCGAGTTTGAATCACGAGCTAGTATAATTATAAGACTATGGTCTACTCCAATCAAACACAGCAAAGCACAAAATTAATTTTGAGATTCAAAGTATTATATAGTTTGTATAAAAAGCATCAGTGGATGCCGAAAAATAAAAAACCTCTTTTTTCGCTGAGACAATCATCTCGTCCATTTCACAGAATAGAATAGGCTGCGCGCCGGGAATTTGGTAGAGCCAGAGAGATGCAACTAGAGCTTGAAGAAGCTGGGAATTTGGGGTTAGGGTTTAGGGAAACTTTCACTTTCGGTCCTTTAACTTTACCACTTATAACACTTGGGTTGCCCTAAATGTTTTTGTATCTCCAACTGTAATTGTTGAATTTTAAAAATGATTTTTGAATTAAGCTACGTGTACAATATTTATTGACAATTTTACATTTGTTATTATCATATTCATCCATTTTAAAAAACTCATCTCCTTACCTATACCCTGAAAATTACTTTAATCGCTCATCAGACCATTCTTATTTAAATCCTAGATATTACAACTCTTTCAATTCCCAATCAAATTGGCCCTGCAATACTTGAAGATTCCATCTCAATCGCGATATGCCTATTAGTTTTCTATTTTCCAAATTAGAGTTGATGTAAACTAACATTAGAGTTTGAGAGTATAATCTATTACTTTTTTGCATACTGCATTGCACGTGTTGGAGTTTTTTGTAGGTTCTATTAGCGTGTATACATTGTAAAAAGTTGAAAATTTAGTATGAATAAACAACCACCTTTCGATCTTCATTGCAGACGTTAATTTGTAGTCGAGTTTTGTTATAAGCAAAAAGTTAGCACCATTTCCTGGCTAAACAAATACTTCTCCATATTTTCACTTAAAAGTTTCCATTTAACTCCTCAAAGTTTACTATCTTGTAATTAGGGTCCTAAATAAAAATGTATGAACATTTGGAGTGTCATAGATTAGTGTTTTTTCCATCTGAATTTGTTATATTTTTCTAAAAAACAATTAAAAAGGGGAAGAACGAAAGAAAAAAGAAAGTATCTTCTTCATTCACAGTCTAAGCTGCCCAACGGTTTCACCGTTGACACCTTCATTACCAACATTCATTCAAAAATATTTTGATAATAACAAGTTGTTTTCTTAAAAGAAATTATTTATATGTCCAAACAAAATAGATAAAAATAATTATTTATTTTTCAATCATTAAGATAAACTCGATTTACTTGGCATATTTGTCAGACAATTTTTCACAATATTTCCCTTCGAAAGATGATTATATATCAAATTTTCAATTTTACCTTATCAGAAAGTGTGTGTTTGAACCACATTATTTTAGAAAATTATATTTTGGAATAGTAAATTGATGGAGAATGTGTGGTTGAAAAAGAATGAAAAGTTATTGATATGATAAAAAAATATTATTTAATTGAAGAATTTGTGGTAAAAAATGAGTAGAAGAATGAGAATGAAAAAAATAATGTGGCTCAAATATGGACTTGATCTATTCTCATTATTCAATTCATTCATCAAGATGCTAAGAAAGTTTGACTCAACGTAAGATTTTTCAAGTTTTTAAGAGAAATAATGAAAGATAGAGTTGAAAAACGATAGGAATCTAACAAATAACTTTTTTCAATAAAACGAAAGTTTGTTACTCATTTTGAACCGAGTTCACGTTTGGCTCCAATTTTTTAAAATTCATATTTTCACAAATTCATTTTTAATCACACATTTTATAGTATCCACAATTTTTATCAATTTTTCAATCATACATTTCATCGAATTTTATCAAAATTAACTAAAAACTTTAATTTTTAATCAAACCAAACCAAGGCCAAAGATTAGATATCTAGTATTGACTCATCCCAATCAATCACCATTGATTGATTCTTGGTTGATCAAATTTTATTATTCTAAACTAAATCTCATCACCTAATCTCTTGATTAACTTCTTGCCTAAGTGATAGCCATAATTTAACACATAATTAACATTACAATTCATAACTATACTGTACGTACATTAATGGGCGTGTAGTTACCTAACTATTTAAGTGAGTTTGTGAAATAATTTTTGAACTGTTAAAACATATCATTTATTTTGTTTTTTCTCTTCATTTTCTGTTTAGAAGGAAAAAAAGATTTTTTTTTTTTTTTGTTGATTTAATTGATATGGCCACTGATCTGTCAGTGATTCTAACTCGTGTTCTAATCCTCTCTAGATGAACCGTTCACAATGACAAGTTCGTAGATTTTGTGGGTACACAAGTTCTTGCCCATTTTCTTATTTTATACATCAGACTCTACCCGAACATTGACATAAAGAAGAGGGTTAGATTAAGGGCATGTTCGACGTAGATTATTTTAGAATATATTTTGTTCAAGGTGATTTTTTTGGAGAATGTACTGTCAAGAAGTAGCTTAACTGTTTATATTTCTATATATAGATCGTCGCAAGCTCCTATTCCATGTTGAAATATTGCCGTTAAAGTTTAAATTGTTAGAGAAAGATAAATTTACTGATTTAAATTTAGTCGATGATAGTTTGTACAATCTTTGAACTGATGTATATTGGAATTGTACATGAGAATATCGTCTTGATCTCATAGTAAGTTACGGGGCAGTACCGGTAATCGTACCGCGAGCAACCGGGGTCCAAATGTTGTTAGACAGTTTCGAGCCGATTCACGGTGTCCTTCTTGTGAAGGAGAAGATATAGATCCATCTCTATACAAGGCCGAGACGTTGAATTTATCAGCAGAAGAATTGGAAGAAATTAGGAGACTTCATGCAAGTGACACAGAAAAGGACACAATTGAAATGAGACTAGAAAAACTTTGTCTAGATGGGAACATACCCTATTTAGGTATATGCAGAGGATCACAATTCCTTAATGTGGCTTGTGGGGGTACCCTTTATCAAGATCTTGGTAAAGAACTCACAAATAAGTTGCCCTTAAATGAAAGAGTTGTGCATATGGATTACGATAATTACGATGGGCATTGGCATCAGCATTTGGTTACGGTTATTGAGACCACCCCTTTGCATCAATGGTTCAAGGATTCTTTGGAGGATGAGAAAATGGAGATTTTGGTGAATAGTTATCATCATCAAGGGGTTAAGGGATTGGCACAAAGATTTGTGTCTCTGGCATTAGCACCAGATGGTTTGATTGAAGGTTTTTACGATCTAGATGCTTATAATCCCGAAGAGGTAAAATTCATTATGGGACTTCAATTTCCTCCCGAGAGGATAATGAAAGCGGATTCCGATGAATTTGACTACCCGGTTGCCCGTTTGCATATAAGGTAAGATCAATTAGAAAATAGTCGATAGTATTATCCGATCATGTCCAATATTGGCTAGTCAACATATTCGTAATGTCATGAAAATGTTGTAGGAGTTTGCTGAGGCAGTCATTGCCTATGGGAAGAAGCTGAATGGGTTGACAAAAGTGTTAAAATCTCTAAAGCTTAATCAAGAAATGGAGAAGATGAAAAAAATTATAATACTAAGCTTTTCAATTGCAAGAAACATATATGAACATGGGAGAAATTCATCTAAAGAATCTGAACTCGAGCCTAGAGCTGAATTTCGCGAGGTACTCTTAGCATAATACTTTTACAGAATCTCAGATTTATTGAAATCATAAAATGATGATACGAGCAAAAATAGTTTAGAGCTCAGCGCAAACTCAGCTCGTCAGCCATCTTGTACGAAAGGCAATATAAAACATAAAAATTCTTTAAAACTCATTTTTCTTCAAACTCATTAACCACACATTATCCCAATAAAATAATGTGCACGTGGACCTATAACTTTTTGCTATTTTGACAAGACATTATCCAAAAAATATACCACTTTTCACAAAATATACTCTAAAAAAATCTACATCAAATAAGCCTTTAAAATTGAGATCAAACTATGGTTGCTAAAAGTTTGTTGTCTCCTTAAACAACAAAAAAGTCTAGCCTCAGAATTCTTTTAGGTGATTTTATGATTTAAGCCCTTGTTTGAGCCCTAATGAAAAAGAATGTATTTTTGAATAGTGATTTTTGGAGAATGTGTGGTTAAAATTAAGAAAAAAAATTATTTACGTGTAATATTATTTGTTGGAATGTGATGCCATTTTTGTCATTTATATTTTAACAAATATGGGCTATGATGAAAAGGAAAAAGGGCCCAGCCCATTGCTGAATCTATTACAGCCATTGCCCAATAACTCAACATTGATTTAGGCCCAAAACCCGAGCCCAAGGTGAAGCCATGTGTGTTGCTCTGAACCGTAGCTTGATAGCTGGATCTATGGTGGTGGTATTTTGTATACTTACCAGTTGAAAGGTCATGTTTGGGAGAAGAATTCATTCGGTCTTGAATTAGAAGTTTCTGGGTCTTCTCTGTCTTCGTTCATCTCTATACTCTCTTGCGAATCTGTGTGACTGGTCAGAACTTCTGGTTTTGATCTTAAATTTTTGTGATTTTGTTCTTGGTGATTCTTCGTAATAGTGTTTTAGAGTTGTTGGATCAGCTAT
>CAIGRN010089236.1:0-11884 GCA_903798345.1 Fraxinus anomala | reverse complement strand
TCTGTTCGAGAGTTGATTGATTGGAGCTTTTCATTCTATGTCTTCTTTCTCTTTTATACTCCTTTTAACAGTTTTCCTTGTAAAACCGTTTGAAAACTGATTATCGCCCTATTACTACCCATTTTCTTCGTGATTGATGACTTGTCAAGGAACTGCGTATAACCACTGTCACTTCTCACATTATTTAACTACTTGAAATCGGGATTCTTGGATCGTGGGATGAACCGTTTCAATAAACTGTTTGTCGCTTTAAATAATAATAATACATTATCCTCGCCCAGATCTTGAGCGTCTCCTAAGTTTGAGCAACGGGGGTTCTTTGTCACTTGAGCGTCTTGCGGGCTTGAGCGACAACAGGCCTACACTATTTGGGCATATATCCGATTTGGGCGATGATAAGCTTCCATTGCATAACTCAGACTTGGGCTTCCATATGATTTTGTTTGGACTGATTATCCTTTGAATTCTTTAACTGAGTTTCACTCTATTGGTCATTTAATTGGGTCTATTATTTTTGTATGTGTTGATCTACAAAATCAGAAACTAAAAGCCTTGAAACATGCATGCATATGGCTCATACCATGCGTGCGCATGTTATGAGAACAAATCGTTGACTGATTTTCAATTTTGAATTTTTGGTGACTTTTTTTAAAAAAATTCTTGACTTTTAAAGAATGGTTGGCACTTATTTGTGGAGTTTGGATGGAAAACTATTAACTTATTGATAGTTTCTCATTACAAACACATGAAATCATTAATCTAAACTATTTTGAAGTGTCATTATTCCAATTCATTTTCATATTCTAACGTTTAGCGTTTTCGAGTTCTTGAAAGAAAAATAAAAGTGTTCAAATAGTTTCTTCGTAAAGGTTTGTTTAAATCCTACAAATCATTTGTCCATGAATCCCTTTAAGTATTTAAAATAATCATAAAAGGAAAAAATATTATTTCTGGACAACGATCATGTATTCAAGCTTTATTTCTATTTTCGATGTTCTTTGTTTGTTTGTATTTTCTCCTTCTCTTATTCTTCTAAATTTTTCCACAATTTTATAGGCTTCTTGTTCAACCCGTTAACATAATATATCCTATATATGATCTTTTTAATGCATCTATAGTTCAAGTCTTATGATTTTAGTAAAGGTATGATTTTGTCCCACACCAAAAAATTCTAATACATATTAAAGAATTGATGTCGATAAATAATGTAGCTTTATCTCATTCTTTTAGCAGCTAAATTATTTGAGTATCCTTTCTTAAATAAAATAATTTAAATTATATTATTTAAAATATAATAAAATAAAGTAAAATAAATGGAATATATTAAAGAAAAGTTAAATGAGGGATAAAATGGTACATGGGAGGGGAGCGAGGACGGGAGAGGGAGACAATGAATGGGGTCATCTCATCCCAAATCCTACTTTCTGTGCATATAAAGTTGTCACTGAAGTTTTTCTTTCTTAAATAGAGATATAGAAAAATTAACCCACGCACTTGTGTTGTCAGTGGCTTAGGTGGGGCCACTCATCATTATTCCGAGTGGCTTAATAAAAATTAATTATCCCTTTCTTTTGAGTTAATCCATTCATTGCGCACTGAAACCCCCATTATGCTAATTAAGTCTATCTCAATTCTACATAATTCAACAGCCCTAAATTGTAAAAAGAATTCTTGTAGTACGATGAGAGCATGTTTGATGGAAACCTGTTAGTGTGTATTTGTGTGCATTATTACGATTATATGAATTTCACATAGAATAAAGAGTATGGCTGGTTGGATTATATTACATGTACCATAAGGTACAAGTGGCTCCCTCTCACTTGTACCTTGTGGACACCATAAGGTATAATCAGTGACGGACCCAGAGTTTTGGATCAGCATATGCGGCTGTGGATCGTCGATCGTTGTTGCAATAAAATATTAAGAGTCACGTTTAATGCCCATTTTTTTTTTTTTTTTTGCAAAAAGTTCATTTTGAAATAGTTATTTGATGGAACATATGTGGTTAAAAATAAGGAAAAGTTTTGAATTTGAATATAATATTATTTTATTAAAAAATGTGCGGTTGAAAGAAGAAAGAAAAATGTATTTTGAAAAAAAAAAATCAAACAAGGTCTAAAATTTAAATATAACAATTATTTTGTTCAAACTGAATATATATAATTTTGTTGTAAAAATTAGCAATATTCACCAACTGATATTATGACCAAGTATTATATAATTCAAATGAAGAGCATACGTTCAAATTTTTAGAATTTCATTAAACCCGCTAAAATGTAACATATATTATTATGGTAAGATTAGAATCAAATTCAAGAAGTGCCACAATAGTCAATCTCTTTCTATCCTAAAGAGGGGTCATGGTTTTGAATCATCTATCCATCCTATTTAAATTTGATAAAAGGTAAAAATTAAAGTATTAAAAAAACTTACACAATAAAAATGATGGGAAAAAGATTCAAAACCGGGACCTCCTATAAGAATATAAGAGCCCAACCCAACTGAGCTACAAGAAAAGTTTGAAAACAAAGCGAATTATCAGGTATATAATCTAAAAAATTTATTCAGTGTCAACCAAAAAAAATTATTCCCAGCAGATCTAGCACGGGCGACCGTCGGGGCTCGTCAGGTGTTGGGTCCGCCTCACGGTATAGTGTACCTTATGAACACCATAAGGCATGTGTACCATAAGGTACATGCAGCATTATTCGTTGTTGGATTTACAGTCTTAAAGTTTCAACATAATGCTTTATTGAATAAATTTATTTTATTTTTATATAGATTAAGAGTATAAATTATTCTTACATTTGTTATAATGCATCTCTACATTAAATAATAATTTAAATAGATTCGTGGATAACAAAGTATGTTAGGGGCATTAAAAAACTAAAAAAATCAACTATACNGAGGGTAAAAATTAGTTGTTTAAAAATATCAAATAATAGATAAAAAAAAATTAAAAAAATGGCAACATTAAGGTGCAAACCAACAACCCCTACAAAATGTTGTAAATGCCCATGTGTAGTGTAGTGTAGTGTAGTTTAGTGTTGAGGACCCATAGGTTGACTTGTGATTAGTTGCACTGACGTCCTTGTGTGTATAATGGTTTGTTCGTAACCTATTTCAATATTGATCTAAACCCATCTTTTTGAAATGATCATTTCAACAAGCATGATTGCTCGACATCTCATCCTCAACTATGAGTGTAATAATTGTTGATCTTGAAATAATAATCAAAAAATTCTTCTCATCTATCAAAGATTTTCTTCTTCTAAACTTAATGATTCATTGCTAAAGTAGGAGTAAGAAAAGAAATGACTATTTGAAATATGATACTCTGATTTGCATATCTTTCTCAATCTTCAACTTTGTTTATTTATTGATTTCTACCAAGGTCTTGGGGGGTAAATAGGTCTTTTATGTTTGAGCCACATGGCAATCATTGATTTGTGAACTTATAACAGAATATGTTAATTTTTCACGTTTTATTCACCTTTTATGAGTTCCTCATTCATTGGTTATGAAATCATGCTTTACACACATTCACGTGTACTTTGATATCGATTTCTGTTGATATGGAGTAGTATGTGAAACCGATTAAGTGCATTTGTTTGCTTGCACGTTAGATTGATTATAAAGCCTCAGGTCACAATGCTCGTTATTTTTATCGCAAGCTCGCACATGATTTTATTGTCTTTGAGAAAGGTTCGCTATTAATACTTTTACGGATTTTAATTGTCAATAATAATAATAGCATATATTTGTTAATAATTTTGTTCTCAATCTAATTTTTTCCTAGAGTTGTAGATTTTTTAAGCTTATGGCAAGTTGGTCTCCAAATGTTCATCCAACTTAATATTAAAAGTATATACTTTTACTGAAAATGGGTTTAGATACTTATTTTTAATTATATAAAAAAATAATCAGAAAGGAAGAAAAAAAGAAGACCATGAGAGAAAAATGGAGTTGGACGACAAAGAATGATGAAAGACGAGAGTGAGGAAGACCAAGGGACAATAGGGGTGACAAATACAGTAGGAGCCATTTTTGCAATGAAGTGCTGATGAAAACTGTCGATTGGAGACCAACTTGTTACAAACTAGTTCAATTCTTGCAAATTGAGAAATCAGATATTTATTTGGGGGTCTCGCAAAAAATATGGGCACATAATTGCTATATAGGGAAAAGATTGGGAGACATCTAGTGACATTAGTCATGTTGATCTAACAAGCAGTTATCTAAAAGACTCACCAAGTACCGCCTATACTCGAAGGGCAACACACATCGCTTCGCACCTAGACGCATTGTTTTCCAATTCCTAAACGGTTGAATTTTTTTCCCTTCACTCTTTTGTCTTCTCCAGGTGTGCTTTATTAATTTTTTTCCCCTTTTTTTAGAAGTCTTTTATTTGACTTTACCTTATTAATTTTTATTATTTTTAATAAAACTTTTTATTTGACTTTAATTTTAAATTTTTAAAAGATTTTATTTGTAGAAAAGTTAAAAATGACTTTATCTAAATACTTAAATAAGATTTAAACTATGATGATATCTATATTATGTAATTATGATTTTAAGACATGTTATTTTGTTGCAAACTATAAAAGTATGTATGAAATTCCTATAAATCTATTAAGTATGAATTGTTTAATTGAAAATATGAAAAATATTCTAATTTTTGCATTTCGAAAAACTTGAAAAATTGTATATAATTATTATATATAGTATTTTATAATTACATATGTTTGGTATGTATTATTTTAATTATTAAATGATTTTTAAAATAATTAAAAATTTAAAATAATATTCAAAATAAGAAAATGTATTTTTTTCGCTTAAACCTCCTAGTTTAATTTCATAAAGTTTAAAATTTAACCTTCACGTCTAGTCACGCTTTACTTTTTTTTAGAAACCACTAAAAAGACAACAAACTTGGCATTTAAGTTTTTCCAGTCCTGTCAAACTAATAGTCCAATACCAATGAATCATTAATGTTTCTAGTCCATCAACAATTCAATAATTATCCATTTAGCCTTAGTATTTATGACCAACCTAAAAATTATCCAAAATCTGTCCACGAAGTCACTTTCACTAATGTTTTTTTTATAAACTAATTATAGAATTAAAATTGTCAACAAGTGATTCTGTTTGAGTTAATTTCAAAATGGTCACTTAAAGTTGTAAAAAAAAAAATTCATGTTAGTGAAATGGTCGCTAGTGTATTTTTACCATTTAGTCACTGAAAATTAATTGACATAACAAAAATGGTCACTAAGTGAATGTATCCAATTAATTGACATAATAAAATTAATCTTTTATTTGCTTATAAAGACTTACATGTTGCAAAGAGACAACACATGGTTGAAAAGGTATAGTGACCAGCGGGCGGGCAGAGATTATCTTTGGCCGGTTCATGCTAGCATCGATAACGATTTGAAACAGCTTGTTTCCTCTTGAAACCAAAGGGACAACACATAGTTGAAAAAATATATATGAATTCATAATGAACAATCGCCCGTTAATCCACCTTGGTACTTGACGAGTGGAACTTACTTTCACTATTTGAGTGACCATTTGTCTTGCCACAAGGGTACTACACTGTATGAGGTCATGTTTGCACGATGTAACAACCTTTCGCCACCAAATACCTTTCTATTAATCCTATCTATTATTATCCATAAAGGTGAAACAAAATGAAAAAGTCACAATTCTAACAATTCTTGTGCATATATATGAAGAAAAATAGAAGAAATTTACAAAACAGAGAAATATGTTTAAAGCCTACAAAGCATTACTCTCTGTACAGGATATGAAACGTATCATTAAATTAGTTCCCAGTTAAGAGTCCCAAAGGGCTCTTCCCTCTCTACCAATCTATAATTACCCTTGAGACAACAATCTCTTGTAAACTCAATAGGAAGACCCTTCAAATGTCAATCACGCGACTGTATTCTAATGCAAAAATACCAGCAAAAGGTCATATTCACCTCGACACTTACCACTCTAATGCCACTCAGTTTTACGCATTCTAAGAGAATTTCAGTGTGTGTTTTTAGCCATGCCGAATCCCCATGAAGTAGTTGAAATCATGGTGCTGGATGTTTAATTGCTTTAGCCAAGAATCTGCCACGCTCAAAAGTGATACCAACCTCTCTTGGTCCCTCCCATCCTTGTCCGAGACCCACACATCACCTTGCATCTTGTAGGTGGCCATACCAAATGGAGGGAGAGAGATGCTTTCTCCTCCCTTGCTTTTCCCTTCAACGCTCACGGGGTAGTCCTCAATGTCCATGTCTGTGGATCGGTATGAGCACAAACAATAAGCATTTCGTGCAAGAAAGATTCGAAACGTAAAGTGAAAGAGACAATAATGAATTCACTTGGACCAAATATGCATACCTTGAAAAGAAGAAGAAAGGGTGTGGTATGCGAGAAAGCTTGTGTTCAAGTCCTTGGAGGTTCTGCCCATGGGAATGTGATAAATCGGATACCTGAATGATACTCATCATCAGTGAATTTAGTAACCAAACTAGGGAAAAAAATGTAATATTATAAGCACTGATAATAGAAAAAGAGCGAGATACGAACCAAGCAACTGCCATCCAACTAGCGGGTGAAAGATCTGCACTTCTCAATGACAGTAATCTAGGGTATCTTTGAGCTAAGGCACTGATCTGTGAAACAAATAAGATTGGTGTCAAGTTATGTTTTGGCATGGAATGTCAAATAATGAGATAATATATCAAACATCACGTTTTCACTGAATCATATTTCCTGCTCACGGAAAAGGAATCTCGTCAATGAGCAAAAGGAAGAACATATGCTTGTGAAGGTGAGAAAATTATATGCCATGAGAAAAAGTAGTTTCTAATTAAATCAGAAGCCAAATAAAGATGGCCTATAATAGGCAGCACAATTTTGATTCATTTTTAAAAGTCAAAAGTTTCACAGTATCTTTATTCAATGGATGCCTATCAAGAACATTATTTCAAGTGATTTTATCATATCCACAATAGTTTGCTTCTTTTTCCTTTCTCCACTAATATTTATTATCCTTTTTTCACCCCAAAAAACAGATGATATTTGAACAAAAATCTTGAACACTAAATAAGGTTTACCTTGTCCAAGAGAGGAACTCTTCCATAAGGAGAAGATGTCTCGAAGTACTGGAAGTAAAGATTACCCAACCTATCATTAGGGTGCCAGAAACCATCCTGCTCAAATAATCCTTCCTCAGAGGAACATCCATCCCATCTAGACAACTTCTCACTCTCGCTTTCATCGCTGAACGAGTCACTAAACGAATCCCTCATCTCACTTGTGGAATCAGTTTCTTCCCTGTAGTATAGGACCAATCCAACATAATTATCTTAGAGCAAAACCATGTTAACCGCTGTCCTTTTATAAGCATTTTATTTGCCACCAAATGTCCATTAATTAACAACAAATTACTGAATTCGACAAATACAATTTGCCGCTGATCGAAATACTTTCAACCAGTGAACAGAAATGATTACTCGTTGAAAAGTTACTGATATTCACACAAAATTAACGAATTAGGCCTAACAAATTGGGGAGTTTTTGCAGATAAAATGCATGTATCAATTCATGCAACTGGTAAATGTGAAAAGCTAACCCAATTTGCTCGGGGAATTACCTTAAACTGTTTACAGAACCATTGCTGGTGAAGATTTGTATACCAGAGAGATAAGGCACAAAATACTGGATTAAATTTTGGCCATCATCAAGACTAATTGGAACTCCAACCCCATACGCACTCCATTCATCATAACAATTCCAAAGATCCCCTAATGTAAAATAATCCACTTTTTCTCTTTCCCATGGATGCCATAACCTATTCAGCTTCTTCATCTCACTCTGATTTAAATAAAACGAACACATCAATCAAAGAAGCAATACGAATAAATAGAACCCATAAAAATAAGAAACATACCTTAGATAACAATTGAGATGGTATAGCTGGAGTTATGCAATCCAAGAAGCATTCAAGGTTTGTTTGGGCTGAATTCTTGTCAAGGATCGACATGATTTTTGAAACCCAGAAAAGGGGAGAGAGAGAGAGAGAGAGAGAAAAAAAAAAGAAGAGAGATTTCAGTGTTTCTCTCTCCTAACTCCTGGAAACAGAGGAGAAGGAAAACAAATACAGGGAAGGAAAAATGAGAGAGAAATCAACGGGATTCCCTTTCTCTTTTATGGGGGAGAGAACGGAAAACCGGTACAGAGAGGAAAAAGATTACTATTCTTTGACGTTTGGACAAACAAAAACAAAAACAAAAACAAAAACTAAAAAGTTATCTCAATTTTGTCAAATTCAATCAAACATTCTTCACAAATCCTGCGGGATTTTCTCTCCCTATCAAAACCCAATAAAATTGAAATTAAAAGCAACCCACAAACCCAACTTTATTCAGCAGCAAAACTATTTATAAACACTCTTATGATATTGATTTTCACTATAAAACGACCCGCAAAATTTGAGAGAGAAGGTTTTTCCGAGCCAAGAAAATGATATGATTCTTTTATAGTTATTCTCAACACTCAATCAACAGAAATCCATGGCTCTGAAGAAAGGGAATCAACTCTTTTTCATCATAAAGCAAAACCATTCACAAACTACTGTATATTTGCTTTGGAAAGGAGGTTCTGTTCTCAAATGTGAAATGACTGTTCGTTCGTTCGTTCGTTCGTTCGTTTGTGTGGTTTATGTAGAGCGAAAGAGACTTTATTACACACCTGGAAGATTTTTCATTTACGGGACCCCTAACTTGTCTGTCTTTGAGACAGGACAGCCAAACGTACAGAGTGGATTTCGACTTACAAATCTCGACTCGTATTAAAGGCACTTAGAGTTTCCCTACTCAAATATATTTTCATTAATGTTGGTAGACCAGATCTCGACTCGACTCGACTCAACTTGACTTGTTTGCATGGTTCTCCTCAACTTTCTCTAATTAAATGTATATATATTTCTATCGGATGGGAATTAAAATCAGATTTTAATAAAATATGATAAAATTGTGATTAAAAAGTTATATTTCGATAAAATATGTTGTTAAACTTAAAATGTTGATTTTAATAAAAAATTAAATTTTAATCCATACCTCTTATGGGGATGGACACCTCTATGTGTACCATAACATTTTCCTATATATATATATATATATATATATATATATATATATATATTAAATCCTTCATTTAATTGATTTTCCAGATTTTAATGGGGAAAATCTAATGGTTGTAATACTTACACAAAGTTGCAGTTTTAGTTTGAAAGTAACTTATAGGATTATCAGTTTTTTAAATAGCGATTACGATAATAATCAGATTTAAATTTTACGTTGTACATATTTAAAAAAAATTGTTATCTTTAATGCATGATTATTGTAACTAGTTACCATTTATTGAGTGAATTTAATTTTTGAAGTTTATTGTAGATTTGTTAAATCTTTAATGAGATGTTCTTGATATAATAATCAGGTCACAGATTTATTTGCAAGTTTGAATTGTTAAAACAAATCTCATATACAAGAATGGGTCACTATATATTAATGTAAATATAAATTCGTCTTTATCATAATTTAAGACAGTATTGACGTTGACTATGACAAACATGTGGGCACTTTGTGTTTACTAACGAACATGACACCAATTATGTTACACGGATTAATGAAAGCCAAACAAAGCTATCTTATTGCTTCTAAAATTGAAGTATAATGATGAAATTGGAATTCAGTTGCTGAAAGTTCAGTAGTGTCCGTCCGGTGCAATTGTTTAGGATGATAAAATTGGGTACAATAATAACCAAACATCTCTTTAATAACCATATATCCAACATTAATATTTATTTGAATGTATGGTAATTGTGTATGAAACAAACAAACATGCATTTGTAAAAATTAAGAAAAACAAATGAATAATAAAGAATGGCGTTGCATTGTGTTGAATTGTCAAATGATTAAGGTAAGCAATTAAAAGACTTGACTTGAATGGACTAATTCCATTAATAATCTGTGATTGTGATAATAATCCACTAATAAAATATGATTAAGGAAGTTTATTCGGCAAATCATTTTATTCTAATTGTGTAGTCAATGTAATGGGATTTGCGGCAATTGTACGATATGTTCTTTCTCACATTTAAATTTTTTTTACATATAAATGTGTTTATTTATAAAGAAAATAGTATATTTGACACTAAAGAAGTTTTTTTTTTTTTTTTGGAGGGTGGGGGGATAAATTTAAAAATTAATTGAGCTAATTATTTAATAGAAATCGATATTTTATTTCAAAAATAATTAATATATCCGAGCACATTTTACCCCTATTGGGTGGGATTAAAATAATATTTTTAATAAAGTTTGGTAAAAGTTGATTATATATGTGGTTGAAAAATTGTGAATCTCATGTAATATTTAATTAAAATTAATTATCGATTTTGATTTAAATTAAAATCTGAATTTAATCCCTACCAAACCTGAACTTTTTGAGTCTATTAAAATAAACAAAACTAATTAAAAAGCATATTTGTTTGTTTAACAAAATTACCCATAAGAATAAGTTATTTATAAAGATAAGACAGTAAATAAATTTAGTTTGTCAAATTAAAAGTAATTAAATTATTTATTTTGACAATAATTCTTATGTTAATAAAATAAATAATTTATGAAACATATTTTAAGTCAATCTCCAATTTCGTGTGTTTGACAAGAGTAGTGGAATGCGCCCTATTTTTCATGAATTCTACATTGTCCCCCCAACAAAATTTTGAAATATTACTACGAGGGTGTTTGGTGATGATTAAAATTAGATTTTTAGTAGATTGTGATAGAAGTTTTTCAAATATATGGTTGAAAAGTTGTTGGACTCATGAAAGATATGGTTAATATTGATTGTTTGATTTTTACTTAAATTAAAATCTGATTTTAATCAAAAACAAACAGGGCCGTAGCGAGTACGCGTTTGAGGTGTCAAAATTTTAGAAATTCCACCTCAAAAATTGTAAAAATTAGATGGCGGACCGAGACTCATTTGTCAAAGCTTGAGGGCTAATTCTAACTATGGTTACTAAAATTTCATGGAAAATTCAATTTGTTCCAATCAAATCACTGAACGTGAACATACTTTCGAACCTAGTTACTCTATTAGTCCATATATAATATTACCGTCTGATTTTTTAACGTACAAGTTAAAACATAATGGCTAAGCCACGGACACAAAGTCACTAATTTGTTTTGAGTAGATAAAGGGTAACTTGGCGTTTGGTAAACCGCGTGAAAAGATGGCGATTTGTTAATATATATGAATCCATCAACTGCGTCAAATTTGAGTTATTCTTTTGATGTTGTAAGCAATAGTTTGAAACATTCTGACTACGTAATATTAAAACTAAACGCACAAATTGGTACGGCAAGGCAGGTGGAGAATAGGGGTTAGAATTAAAACTGAAAGGGAAAATTACAGTTGGGGTCCCCAACCTATTGGAAATGTAGTAAAATAAGTCCTCAGCATATTATTTTGGCAGTTCCAGTACATAAACTTTTACATTTTTTGTAACAATCCTGTCCTCAATGAACAATTTTATCCTTATCTTGGACAACAAAAATCCCATTTTTATTAGAAAAACAAAATTACTCGTATCATTAATTAAAAAGTAAAAATAAAAGTACAATGAAAACAAAAGAATTGTTATAAAAAGAGAGAATAAGAAAAGTTAATAAACTTGTATGTATTTTATTAAGAACCAAAGCTCTATATTTATAGGTAAGAATCGGGGATACAATGGTAATAATTTCTAGGGCTGCAGGGGTACAAGCATCATTCACATTAAATCCTAATTTAGTTTCATTTTACAACACTCCCC
>CAIGRN010089201.1:0-12536 GCA_903798345.1 Fraxinus anomala | reverse complement strand
GGAGTTTTTCTAAAATTATTTTTCAGCCGCCTTCTTACAACCGCCCTCTTACAACCGCCCTCTTACAACAGCCTCTTACAACAGCCCCCCTCTTTTGGTATATATATATATATATATATATATATCTACACACACACACATACGCACACACCACAGTTATCATCCCTTATCACATCAATCCCACTCACCTTGTACCCCACCTTCACCATTTGTAGAAAACTCTCTCTCTCTCTATAATTGCAAAAAACATGCAAAAAATTCTCTATCTCTCTCCAAACGTAAAACATCTCTCTCACATCATTTACTAATCAAACTCTCTCTATCATTTTCCACCCCCACCCACCTACCTACCCCACTTTATCTTCTGATCAAATTGATGGAAGCCCATGGTAGTAATAGATGCCGCATGGTGTGGGGATGTCGGAGAAGGTGGTTAGCAACCATGAGGCTCACCGTCATCGAAAATTGAGATTGAAATGTGCGTGTTTGACTGGGTGCGAAGAACATGTTTGTAAATCTGAACTATCTGTGTAGTTTAATGATATAAGACCATGAATAGATGCCTCTTGATGAGTATGGTCGACTAGTGTGATGGTACCGACATGGGCATCGCTGAAGAAGTTAGTGTCCCCCAAAAAGGTTCGCAGCTACTAATTTTTGGCCTGATTTTGGGACAGTATTAGGCTGGAAAACTTGTCGGGATTTTTAGAGGAGGTTGAGATGGTCATGCTGGTTGTGGAGTATGATAGCTTGGGTGGTGGTTGGCCGACGATTGGAGGCTTCAAAGATAGCGCACCACTGCTTGCATCCGTGAGCATCGCGATCTACATGAGATAGTTGATCCGAAAAGAAACTTGCTACGTCTAATACTAAATAATAAAAATATTGCAAGCACGTAAGCACATAATAACAAACCAGACAAATATTTGTGTACAAAAGGGTTTTTCTTTATTTCCACTGAACACCCCTTCTGTCTTTTTTTTTTTTTTCTATATATGGCTCTAGTCTTTTACAGTGGATAGGTCCTATAAACTAGGTAGACTGAGTCTTACTGAACTAGTCTTCTCCACTGTATGGGAAGTGGATAACAATTCACCAAAACCAACTCAACAAACTGATATTGAACTGGTCTCCTGTAACAATTCTTTTGGATTGTAACTAATCTTTAACTGGGTTTATGCAAGACTCACGTGTCACCCAAAGATCTTCCCAAATCACGGCTCCCCTTACTAGGAATACATATCCATATATATTGGTAAGTTCAACTGGCAAGCATTTTCTCCAATCCTTCGAAGAACTTTAAATGGCCCATAACGAATTGGCTTTAATTTCTTGCCTTCCCCACACAGTCGTTTCGTGCCCAAATGTAACCAAACCGAATCGCCTTCTTAAAAATTACCTTCTACGCGTTGTCGATCATGGCGTACCTTATACTTTTGTTGAGCTTTTATCATCTGTTCCTCTACTTTTTGATAAACCTTTCGAATGCGATCAACAAACTTTGGGCTCTCATCTTCTCATTTTCTCCTTTGCCCTGGCAACCTGTAGACTCCATTGTAAATTCCATATCAAAAGGACTTTACGGTAAGAATCCCAGACACACTTCGAATGGTGATTTGTTAGTAGAACTATGCACCGTATGATTAATGGCATATTGCAGAGACGGAGTGCTTTCATCCCAAAATTTTGAATACTTAGCATTATACGCCCTTAACATGTGTATAACGGTCCGATTGACAACTTTCGTCTGCCCGTCGATTTGTGGGTGAAATGCTGTACTCCGCTTCAGTTTCGTGTCCATCTTGGCCCACAGAGCACATCAAAATTTTCTCAAGAAGCGACTATCTCAATCAGATATAATTGAATTTGGAAGTCCTAATAGCTTCCATACATTTTCAAAGAAAAGTCGTGTTGCCTCTTCTCCAGTGATTGTCTTCTTGCATGGCATAAGTACCACCATCTTTGAAAATCTATCAACCACTACGAACATATAATCATGTCCCCTGCGAGTAAGATGCAGGCCTCCTAAAAAATCCATAGAAATGTTTTCCCAAGGCTTAGCAGGTACAAGGAAATGGATATACAAACTAATTTTTCTTTTTGCTGACTTAGAAGTGCTACACAACATGCAACCTTTCACAAAATGAGCTACATCCACCTGCATCCTTGGCAAAAAAAAAAAAAAATAACGCAACAGATTTTGTAGTGTCTTTGTTACCCCAAAATGACCAGCAATCTTTAAGGTATGAGCTTTACGTATATAGCGCACCCTTTCTACTGCTTGTGGAATACAGAGCAACGTCCCCTTGTAAAGTAGCCCATTTTATAGTGCAAATTCCATAGTCTTACCTTCTTTCACATCTACTAAATGAGTTTGAAAGTCTGGATCATTCGCATACCAACTACTGTATTCTTCATGGAGAGCTGGATGGACCAACATAAAAGATGTTAGGCATAAAGCTGCTACTAGTGGCCGAGAAAGCATATCAGCTAGCTTGTTTTGGTTGCTTTTCTTATATTTAATCAAGAGATTAAACTGCTACAAATACGTCATCCACTTTATATGCCTCGCTTGCTGCAGACGCGATTAAGTTTGCAAATATTGTAGAGGGCGATGATCTGAATAAACTATTGTTTCTTTGCCCAACAAATAAGCTCTCCAATGCTTCACAGCTTGATGCAATGCAAAAAATTCTTTATCATATGTCAGGTAATTCTTGCTTGTTCCTTGCAACAACTCAGAGTGATAAGCCACTGGCATGCCTTCCTGCAATAGAATAGCTTCCATGGCATAACCCGATGCATCTACTTCAAGTTCAAATGGCTTTTGCAGGTTAGGTAGGTTGAGAACCGGTACTTCGCTGATATTTCTTTTCAAAAGGATGAATGTGTCCTCATGTTCCTTGCACCAATTGAATTCTTGGCCTGCCTTGGTTAGCATATGAAGATGATAAGCAAAAATAGAAAAATTGCGAATAATTTTTTGCAAATATTGAAATGTCCCATAAAACTTCTAACTTCTGTCAGCGATTTTGGACGTGACCATTCTTTGATTACATGTACCTTCGCAAGGTCTACCTGTAATTCACCATTGCCCACCACGAATCCGAGATAGATTAAGGAATATTGCCCAAATTCACATTTTTTTCGGTTCAGCTTCAGCTAGTTATCCTTTAGTGTTTTGAACACCACTCGTACATGTTGAAGATGCTCCTCCCAAGAGCGGCCGAAGATAAGAATGTCATTGAGATAAACAATGACAAAATCATCTATGAAGGGTCGTAGAACATCATTCATCAATCGCATAAAAGTAGCTGGTGCGTTGCACAATCCGAATGGCATTACTAACCATTTGTACAACCCTTGTCGAGTCTTGAAAGCGGTCTTCCATGTATCATCTTCACGGATTCGCACTTAGCTATGTCAATGAGCCAAGTCCAAAAAAAAAGCTCGGGCTCGGCTCGAGCTTTTTTCGGCCCGAGCCGAGCCGAGCAAAGCCCGGCCGAGAAAAAGAGGCTCGGCCCGAGCTTTGGCCCGAGCCGAGCCGGGTCGGCTTGGGTTTTTTTTTTTCCTTTTGCGCGCAGCCTGCGCACAGGCAGCATGCTGCAGCCTGCTTACTGCTGGCAGCAGCAAGCTGCCTACTTGCTGCCTGTGTGGGCAGCCACTTTTTTTTTACGGGCCGATCGAGCCACACGGGCCGCCAGAGCCCGAGTCGATGAGCTTTTTTGCTATCCCTATTCGCACTTGATAATATCCGAATTTCAAGTCATGTTTTGTAAAAACTGTAGCATATTTTAATTGATCTAGCAACTCATCAATTATGGGTAAAAGATACATGTTTTTTATGATGATTTTATTAAGCACTCGGTAGTCAATGCACATATGCCACCTCTCATCTTTCTTTGGTACCAATACTATTGGAGATCCACACGGAGAGCTGCTGGTTTTTATCACTCATGCTTCCAACAATTCTGTCACTTGCTTCTTTATTTCTTCATTCTCCATTACAAAATTTTGATACATGGCAAAATTAGGCAACGTTGAGTCCGATACCAGCTATATTTTGTGCTTTATGGCTCGCCTTGGAGGCAAGCCATTTGACTTCGAAAACAAGCTGTCAAATTCTCCAAGTATCTCTTTAAGACCACCATCCTTCTTTCCATATGAAAAAGTAGTGGCAGAAATTGCAACCTCTGCTTCTAATGGCCTTACCATTAATAACACAAATTTTTGACAGGCATTTACTAATCTCTATGCCTGGCAAGCGGTAACTAGGTCTGCCTTTTGACATACTCGATCCTTCTTGACGATAAACTTTTTTCCATCTTTCACAAATTCATATTTTTGTGCACGTCGGTAATAGATAGCATCTCGTTCCCATATGTAAGGACTTTCGTAAATCACTTGACATATGTCCAGGGGCACCACCTCTCAAGTCACCTCATCTATGTATTGACTGGTAATTGCAAATCGAAACTTACACTGGCGATCAATTTTTATTCCATCCCAATGGATATGGCTTAGGATGTGGTGTTGTCTCCAATCCCAACTTCTGAACTAGGCTTGCTGAAATCAAATTCTTCTGACAGCCAGTATTTACGATAGCCCCAATAATCTCCTGCTTAACCTGAATTCGTATAGTAAGTAGCTCTTCTTTCTCTTCGACTAATTTATGTGAACTAGAAGTTGTCCCATTCGGTAATGCCATCAAAGACAAACTCTTATCCACCTCCTCAACCTGATCGAGCTCTATTTCATCATCTGAAGTTGTGGCCAACATCGTACGCTTTCCTTTATCATCTTTCTTCCACTTCGAAGGGAAAAGTTTTGGGTGTAACTTCCAGCATTTCTTTTTCTCGTGTCCTGCAATCTTACAATGCTCACGAAACTTGGTCGATTTAGATTAAGATGACAGGTTACCCTTTTGGCCATTCTTTTTAGAATTCTGTCTGTCATTCTCTGAAATACACTACCCACCGGGTTTGTTTTCTGCTCTATGGCCATAGCAATGCTACTGGCATTGGCGACATTAGTGGCTTGGTATAGCCGTAGTTCATTCTGAATTTGTCTATACAACCTAACTACGAAATTAGTAAAAATATCTTCATTGTTAAGGTTGATTCCCAGCGTTACTGCTAGACGACTAAACTCTGTGGTGTATTCTTGCACTGTTTGGTTATGCCGTTGTCATAGGGTGTGCTAATGCGAGCAACGGTCCTGAAAGTACCCCATCAGGTAGAATTCCTGACCTAGAAGACGAATAAATTGTTTTCAACTTACCTATTTATCCTCGTTGGTCTTCAAGAAAGCATTCCACCAAGCTAGTGCGTGGCTAGTGAGTTTCAATCCTACAAAGGCAACCTTCTCACTACTATTGAATCCATAGAGTGTGAAGTAGGTCTCCAGCTGGTCCACCCACGAGTCCAACTTCTCTGCATCTATGGTATCGTCAAACATCAGAATATCAATTCTAAACTCCGATTTGAATAATTGTAGTCGTGCTTCTATGAACTAGTTGTCATCATTGTTGTCCTCCTCAATAATGGTCTTGTCTTTCTTAGTTGTCAATCGAGCACGTGGAGCAAAATTCCCAACACCATCAAACTTCTTTTCTGGGGACGTTGAGGAAGATGGTTGAGTTGAATCCACTTTAAAATGGTCTCCATTTTCGTGGTCAGCTTATCAACTTTGTTTGAAAGATCGGACTGATCAACTATAATTTCATCTTTAGATGACATTTTTGTATCCTTTATTTGTCGTTGATGGAGCTGTAAAACGGAGAGAGGCTCGCTGGTTGCCTGGTACCTGAACTTGGTCAGCACCATACACCAGAAGATTTTCCCACAGTGAGGGATCAGGCTCTGATACCAAACTTGATCCGAAAGAAACTTGCCACGTCTAATACTAAACAATACCAATAAAAATATTGCAAGCACGTAAGCACATAATAACAAACCAGACAATATTTGTGTACATAAGAGTTTTTCTTTATTTCCACTCAACACCCCCTCTGTCTTTTTTTTTTTTTCCTATATATGGCTCTAGTCTTTTATAGCAGATAGGTCCTATAAACTAGGTAGACTGAGTCCTACTGAACTAGTCTTCTCCACTATATGGGAAGTGGATAACAATTCATCGAAACCAACTCAACAAACTGATATTGAACTAGTCTCCTACAACAATTCTTTAGGATTGGAACTAATCTTTAGCTGGGTTTCATGCAAGACTCATGTGTCACCCACTTGCAAAAACTCACGTGTCACCCAAAGATCTCCTCAGATCAATAGTGGTGGTGGTGCGATAATGTCGGTAGTGGTGGTGGTTAAGGTATTGGTGGTGCGCATTTGGTACTTGACGTTGTTGGGAGTGATGGTGGTGCTGGAGTGGTAATGGTGACGAAAATTGGGTGTGACCAAGTCTATTTTTATTGTGACTATCTGTTACCAGATTTATGTTAGTGACTCTATGTGACTTGCTTACATACAATTACAAATTTGACTGACATGGTCACAGACAATTACACTGAAGACCAAATTGGTCATAGTTAGTCACATATCACACATATCAGTGAAAGTGGTATTTATGATAGCGAATTTAAGTTGAAGGTGGTAGTGGTGGTGTATTGGAGGTAATGGTGGTGGTGACTGGTGGTGGATTGTGGCGTTGATCTACGGTGTATGCAGATTTGTTTATGGTGACCTTCTGTGACCAAGTATATGTTTATTGTGAAAGGTTGTGATCGATTATGTGTTAATTGAAACTGCTTGTGACTTGATCACCTATCACCACAGTTAAAATTGACCTGGCCACAGATGGTTAGACTAAAAATAAATTTGATCACAGTTAGTGAACATAAATTTGGTCACAATTAGTCACAAATAACACACGTCTATGACTTGGATATATACAATGACATGGAATTTTTTTTAGAGTGGGGATGGGGTAGGATAGTTCTGTGGGGGTAGGGTGTAATCTCCATTTTTCAATTTTTAGAAGTTTTTTGTGGGCTGGGGATAGGGTAGGATGGTTCCGTGGGGGTAGGGGTGTAATCACCCGTTTTCAATTTTTGGAAATTTTTTGGAGGGAGATGTAGGATAGGATGGGATGGGGGGTAGAATGGTTCCGTAGGGTAGGGTTGTAATATCCAATTTGTAATTTCTCAAATTTTTTTTGGGGTGAGGGTGGGGTGTAAACTCCAATTTTTTTGAAAATTTTATGGGGGTGGGGATATGTAGATTAAATTAAATTTATATTATTATTATTTATCACCCGATTTATGAATATTTTATGAGGTTTGTTAGTTGTGAAATGTGGTTTCTAGAGATAGAAGTTATGTATTGTTTCCATTTGAAAAACATGGTTGCGTGTAATTTCTTCAAAATGAAAGGTACCTCTTTCAGGTCCAAATATACAAGCCCATGTAGAAAAAAACAGGTCCACTTTTTCACGTCATTTCAATTGTTGCTTTTTTATATTTGGGCCGTCATCTGCTATTTTTTCTTTCATCTTTCAGGGCAGCCCACTAATTCCTTTCTTGTTTTTGAAATTATATTGTTTTTTCACCAAATTCTTTCTTCATTGTCAAATTTCGTGGCATGATTATAGTATCATTGCTTATGCAATGCAATTCAAAAGTTGATTGCCATTTTTATTTGGCAATATCTTTAAAATGATGATCAAGTTCTATATATATGAGATGCAGTCAAAATCGAGAAATTACAACAACACAAATAAGATTACCATTTTAATCTTTTACAACTATAAATAAGTATAAATAATATTACTAATTATGCCAACACAAACCTATAAATAATACAAAGTTCAACATACCTAGTAGCAAGGATTTCTTTATCTAGTATGGAGGATTTTTTTTTTGAAAAATTATATAAACTTGAGTAAGATTTGACCTCTTCGAATGATTATGGATTTCGTTAAAACAACAATGAAGTTTTGCATGATAGGCAATGAATATTTGCCTCGTGCGAATGCGACCAGGGGAGTAGGAAGGGGGAGTCCAGCAGCTGTCCCCCAAGCCCATTTAATCTTTAGTGTAGAAAAAAAAAAAAAAAAATCTTATTTTTTTCCTGTGTATTAGACAAGTAAAAAAAAATCTTTTTTTTGTCCCTCCTCGCTCCTGCCCTGAACGCGGCACAAACTGCTTAAACCGCTATACTCCAGATAGAAATGCACGTTCCAGAACCATATGGCCTAGAGTCAAAATTGAGTGCCAGTTTACTTGGAGACATCCCTAGTCTTAAAACTCAGACTAAGACAAAAGAATCTACAATTTCCAAGTTTGCTAAAAGATTCAAAACTTCTTCCAGATCCTACAAGGCAGCATGTACCCAACTTCAACACCTTGTTTATACCCACAAACCATATATGGATGGAAACCCAACTCTTTATAAGACTTCACAAAACACAAGCAAATAATTTCAACAACCCCAATAGCTTGTTTGGTAACGTAAATTTCTTATCTATAATATTGTCCAGTTCACCATATACAGAGATATGTGTCAAAAGAAACGGAAAACAAAGGAGCTGCGAGGAGAGATTGGCCACTGGAGCAGTAGAGAAGATGCTTCAGCTTGTCTATAATGGAAGCATATCAATGTTGGATATTGAAGGCCTTACCACAGAAATTGCACCTGTGCACTGCACAAACTAAAAGTGCTTCCAGAAATTCTTGTTCTCAACACAGGAATATATCATTTTCTCAGAAAAAGCCATGGAACTATTGTTTTTTTGTCCATAGATGATGCTTCCAAGTTCTTGATCTCTTCATTTCTGTACATTCCGATGAATCAAGTGCATGTTTGGTATGTAATATTCGACACGAACAAGATATTAACTTCTTTTTCTTCTATAGTTGCGTCCAACACTATCTAATTCTTCAAACTAAACATCTCATGACTGCTTTTTTGTCCAATCCATGTTCCCTGTTCAAAAAATGATTTAGTTTCCAGTGAGTATTATCTGCCTTGAGAACAAGTTAGTTAGTAAAATTATCTGATGTAAGAATACAAATCTTTCAGAGAAATATTCGTCGGACGTACATGTTCATAAATATACACCCATGTTAATATGTGTTTTTACAGTTTCTTGACAAAATTTCTCTTTCAATTTCTCTCTGAAAACTTAGTTAATGGGAATTACATAGTAAAGTCACCCTCGATAATCAGAAAATATGTGCATGCCTTGTTGTGAATTATGCTGAGAACTAGTATATTATTGAAATCATTGGTAAAATCGTTTACTGTTTAAAAAGACGTCTCTACTTTATATCTGAAAATGGTCAGCAAATTTTTATATAGATTTTTTCATTCAATACAATTCTTCTACAAGAATTACAGATGCCTCTCACATCAAGTAGCATATCGTCAGAAGGGACATAACAAATATAATATTCCCGGCTCAAAAACAACAAGACAGACATGATAATCAAGGCCCATGATTTTGTCTTGCTTGAAATACTGTGCTTCGAGCTTCTCTTTATTCACAAAATTATTGATTGACTACATTCCAATACTAGACGATACGTGTGGAATAATGGACAAGATTTTAGTTTCATTTTTTTACTTAATCTTGTACATTGTTGTTCAATTCGGCAACCAAAGATGTCCTCAAGAGTATTGATCTACGATAGAAAATTTACCTCCATTCAGAGCAGAGGAATCCATCAATCTGGCACTTACCTCCAAATTAAAGTCTTAGATTCATACCCAATTTCCTAAGCCTTGCAACTAACTAATAATTAATAATGACGAAATTATTTTATTATGTGATAGAGATCGTCTTTAAATTAATTCAAAAACAGACACAAGTTCTGATATATATTATAAAACAAGAAGACTATCCAAGAATTTAATTACTCAGGTCTATTACTAAGTGACATGACCCCTAGAATCAAGATTCTATTTATTGAAACAATCACCTTCATGCAAAGAATAACAACAATTTTTTATGTAAGCATCTATGATCCTGAGCATATAACACAGAATTCCAAGAATCTGCAAAACACAGTGCAGCTTGCATAGCCACTTACTATTCTTTAATTTATTAGGCAGAAATCATCTGGTTTTGGCATATTAAGATATTTTTTCTTGAGCAATGCACTAATCTTTAATACATTTGTAAAGAACTTCATAAGTGAAATGCTCTAAAAATCTGTGGGATGCAATATCACAATGTTTTATCTCCGACTAACCGGTACAAACCAAACAAGGACTTTCTTTACAACTGTAAACAAATTATGCGTGTAATAAATGATGTTATTAAAAAACACGAGGAGTTTTGATCAGGTGGACTGGACATCACTAACAGTACTAGAATAAGTTGCTATAACTGTGATGGCCTTGCAACCGATATTTTTTTTCTTTTTAAAACTCATATTCTTTTGAAAGAAATCATATTCTTTTGAAAGAAACCGCGGGCAATGAATTGAGGGAGTAAAACTCAGTCGCAATTTTTGATAAAATTTATATAAAGAAAAATGAAAGTTGAATTAAATAAGAAATAGAAAGTTTAGTATGTATTGGAAAATTAGTTGCAAATATATATTAACAAACTAATAAAAGACAAATTGCGACACAGCATTATCATCTCCGAAAGTCCATTGCAAACTATATTTAAATGTAGAAAAAGATTTGGTATATTACAATATTAAAAAAAGGAAATTTTACATTCAATAATTTTAGAAGATTTCATAATATTCTACATAATTTTCCAACAACTTCACGTATTTAAAGGGCTTAAATTTGGCTTTAATTTTTCATTCACCAACTAATGGTTTCCACTCAAAAATAATAATGTAATTTTCTATACAAAATTCCGACAAGAATTTCGTGCAGCATTATGAATACCAATGTGTGTTAGATGTAGTTCAAATATTTTAAGATCCGACAGAGTGTTCGGACAAAGGAAAACACGGGAGAAGGAAGTTGGGGCGCTGCCTATACACCCTGGCTCACTGCAAGGCAGCGTACCTGCTCTGCCCTGTTTCTCTTGGCAGGGAGAAACAGTTTTTTGGAACCGAGAGGTGCCTCTTCATCCATGGTGTTGTTCCTTTGTGTTTGTAGTGATTATTTACTATAAATATGAGTAGAAATTGATGAGAAAACACAACATTAACATCCCAAACCAGTGAATCAGAGTACATCAATTACTAAAACTAGAATTCAGATTTTCTTTCAAAGTTCTTTGTTCCTTTTTCGAATTTCATTTGTGCTTTTGCAATCATGTTAAAGGCTTGAAGAGTCTTTTAAAGCTATTTGTTTGGAGTCCTAAAGCATCTCAAATTCATTAAAATAGAGCAAATAACGCTTTTAGGACAGCATTAATTCGTGATTCAAGCCCGGTCCAAATAAGAAATTCAATAAGAAAATGTCATCCGCAAGTTGGATGGATTTAGTTCTCAAAACACGCAAAATAGAGTCTAATTTCGACAAATTAGACAAGACACAAATTAGTGATAAAATTTAAATTCTTGATTTTACTACAAAATATAAGTTGAAAATAGACTTCATAATATTTTACAAACATAATCACTATAGACAATCACAGCATAATAGATTGGAGTATTTCTATAAAGAAGGATCATGTTCTTTATCATTCCTTGTTTAAGACTACTTTTCCATCGTATGCATAAACATAAAAAATGGCAGGAATCCCATCACCGGAGTAAACTATGTAACAACTGCATTTCCCAAGGATCCAAGCAAAATAAGACAAAAACCAAGTGATCCTTGTCATTCTTGAGATTCCCATTCTGTTATACCTCCTTTCTTGACCTCTCTTGTTCTTTCCTCTCAGGCCCCATGGTTGCAAATCAAGATTTTCCTAAAAAAAAATCCTTACTCTTAACAAAGAGCATACCCACTTCATAGTTAAAGAAAATCCTAAATTCTCTCGAATTTTACGCAAGAGCACCAAAACAAATTCTTCTCTAGAATCTAGGTAGCTGCTACAATACCATTATTCCAACCATTGAAGTATGTGGGATGCTCTATATAAACCCTTTAAGAAACATGCAACATTTTCAACTTCTTCTCTTCACTTCAATAGACATAACACTTTGTTCAAGAAACAGACAAACTTGGAATCACATTTGAAATTCAGGAGAAAAGCAGAGAGAGAGAGAGAGAGAGAGAGAGAGAGAGAGAGAATGGCCACTGGAGCAGCTGACCCGATGTTACGGTGTGTCTTTGAGGGATGCTTGTCAATGTGCGACATGGATATTGAGCGGAGGCCATATCATCGCAATTGCACANGGATGCTTGTCAATGTGCGACATGGATATTGAGCGGAGGCCATATCATCGCAATTGCACATGTGCACTACACAAGCAGAAGGCCTCCTTCTCAAATGCTGTTCCACATAGCAGGAACATTTCATTCCCGAAAAAAGAATTATGGAATAAATGTTCTTTGATTTCCATATCTACTTCCACGGTTTTTTCTCGAACTTCGTATGATTGTAAGTAATCAATTAGGAGTAGGGAGTGTGCCATGATGATTCAGGTAGGTTGTAATTACGGC
>CAIGRN010089200.1:0-13757 GCA_903798345.1 Fraxinus anomala | reverse complement strand
ACGATAATGAAATAAACAAAAAAATAAACACCAAGATTTACATGGAAACCTAATACGGGAAAAATCACGGGTAGAGAAGGAGAAATCCACTATAATCAATAGCAGTTGTGTTTACAAGATTTCAATGCACTCAATTAAAATTTAAAGCTCTCAAGATCTTGAATGAATCTCTCTCTATTATGTTCTGCTGTTTTTTCTATACAAGTTGTGCCATGTATATAAATATAAACCTAGAGAACAAGTTGTAGAAGAATAAGAGTCCAAAATCGCTTTAAAAACGAAAACGGACCTTGGCCGGATAAGGTTGTCGCTTAGCGAAAGCCCCGTAGCTGGAGCAAGCGCCGACGAGTGACCAAGTGTCGGGTTGTTTTCTATCGAGCTCGCTCAAGCGTCCAACTGTGCCGGCTAGCCTAAATGCGGCGAGTTTTTCCTCTTGTCCATAATTTTGATCTTTTTAATATCACAATACCCACTAGAATTTGGGTCAAATCACAACACCTACTTTTTTAAAGAATGTCTATATATATGACACGTCACCGCTACTTAACATAAGATTGGTACTGGTACTCATTAGATCATTTCTGAATATATACAAGAAAGATTACTGAGCACCATTACTCATCTTATATTAAGCATTGATGATGTGTCATGTAATTCAATGGTAGATAAATTTATGGTGAACCTCAACATTGAAATTAAGTTTAAAATTCACCAATGAATATATGGCTATGTTTGAACCACATTATTTTTTTCATTATCAGTCTTCTACTCATTTTTAATCACACATTTTTCAATAAAATAATATTTTCCATCACATCAATAACATTTTCTTCTTTTTCAATCACATATTCTCTATCACATCAACAGTAAAAATACATTTTTATAACCAAATTGTGCACCAACCTTGGACTATATAACACATCACCAGTGTTTTAACATAAAATGAACACTGATACTCCTTAGATTATTTTTAACACATATATATAAAGTGCAAGATAAAACAGAGTAGAAATAGACAAGGTTATATTGGACTTATAAAGGAGGCCTTTAAACAAAATTTTTATAGGTAACCATATTTTAATCTAGTCATTAAAAGAGATGTATTTTTGAAAAGAATTATGTTATTTGTATATTGATCGCCGACTTCTTTGTTGACATTTATTGATGGGTAAAATTTTATTTTATTGATTGTTTTATGTATTGTTAAAATCGATGATAAATTTGTTGACCACCTAACATGTGTCAACTAAATTGTCAATACAACTGTACTAATAGTAAAATTGTTTTGAAAAAAAGTGCGAGGGCCGTAAATAATTAAAATATATTGCTGTGAGGGCCATTTAGGCAAATACATGATAAATTACACACAAACCAAGATAGCATGTGTATGACCAAGTGCAGTAGTAATAATTTGTACTGTAGAGATCTTTTAAGGGTGTGTTTGATAGATATTATTGAGAAATGAATATATTTTAAATGGTGAATGGTGAGAAATATGTGGTTAAAACTTAAAAGTAATAAAAAAAAATTTATTGATATGATGAAAAATATTATTTTATTGAAGAATGTATGGTTGAAAATGAGTTTTGAAAGAATATTTGTCAAATGAGTAATGCTATTCATCTCCATTGAGATTGAGTTCCAATTTATGTGGCAATTACATAATATTAAATGATATATTCATTTAAATATAAAGTCACGTGACTTATTTAATTGAATCTATCATTTAATGTCATATAATTGACATATAGATTGGGGATCAATCACAGCCGGGATGAATAGCATTATTAGTGTCAAACAGGGGCTAAAAGTTTTTATTGCGGCCCATCCGGTATAACTGCAGCCAATTTGCAAACTACATATACACCATACACCAGCACCACCCTTACATCAAATCATAATAGTCACACAGCAAATGGAACCGCCAAATGCAAGCACCTCTCATTGCGCGGTGGAGATAGCCACCATGGAGACGGAGGTGCTAAGGGTGGCACCACCACCTCGCCGGAGCACCCTTCATAAAATTAAGACAAGATTCAAAGAAACCTTGTTTCCCGATGACCCTCTCCGGCAATTTAAAGGACAGTCATCCAAAACAAAATTTATACTTGGAGCTCAATATATTTTCCCTATACTGCAGTGGGGTCCTAAATATAATCTCAAATTACTCAAATCTGATATTGTTTCTGGCCTCACTATTGCCAGTCTAGCCATTCCTCAGGCATGTAATCAAAAACTCCATTTTCTTGCTTTTTTAATTAATTCATCTCTATAAAAAAAATTTCTGTTTTCTAATAACTTTTATTTTTGAGTTTCAACTTTTCAGGGTATTAGTTATGCAAAGCTAGCTAATTTGCCTCCAATTGTTGGTCTTTGTAAGAAATTCTTCTGTTAAAATTTTATCTATTGCATGGCTCTATTTCGACCATATCCGTAAAATGGAGAGCCTTTGACATCCAGGGGTCACGAACCGACCATTTAACCCTGTATCTAAATTTTGATTTTTCTTTTTCAGATTCAAGTTTTGTGCCACCCCTTGTATATGCTGTTCTTGGAAGCTCAAGGGATCTTGCAGTAGGTCCAGTTTCCATTGCTTCTTTGATTATGGGATCAATGCTAAGACAAGAAGTTTCACCAGGGAAAGACCCTATCTTGTTTCTTCAACTGGCATTTTCTTCAACATTTTTTGCTGGTCTTTTTCAAGCTTCTCTGGGATTTTTAAGGTTGTTTATTAGTTCAAGATCAAAAATGGCATCGATTCCTACTTGCCTTAACAATGGGGAAGGAAAAAAGCTTATCTATAATTTGTTTTTTTAGGCTTGGATTTATTATTGATTTCCTTTCAAAAGCAACACTTGTTGGATTCATGGCTGGTGCTGCTATTATTGTTTCTCTTCAGCAACTTAAGAGCCTTCTTGGCATAAAAAAATTCACCAAACAAATGGGTTTGGTTCCTGTTCTCAGTTCAGTTTTCCATCGTACAAATGAGGTTAGCTTATCTTTCAATAAATTTGAGGTCCACTGCATAAATTCATATGCTAGCATGCTATAAATAGAATTTGCAAATTACTTTTCTAATATTAGAAAAATACTTTTTACTGTATAAATGCATAACGAATAAATTATTATCCACTTTTTTAAGGTGATTATTATCCACTTTTAATTAACTTTACTAGGTTAATTTGATCCCCTTTACGGCCAAAAATTAGTGATTATTTTATAAGATTTCTTTGTAGACAATTCATGAACGTATTCTCTCATGTCTATTATTGTAAATTAAACTTGTTGCCTTTTCCCCACAAAACAAAAAGGGAGTATGTAAAGACAATTATCCACATGCTAACATATAATTATTAATTTTAATATATTCCCTTCATATTTCATCTCAATTTTATAAGGGTAAGAAATCAATAATTCGGAATTATTTGAATTTATTTTTATATGATTTTTGTGCAGTGGTCATGGCAAACCATACTAATGGGGTTTTGCTTCCTCGTGTTCCTTCTCTTGACCAGGCACATCGTACGTATTTCTCGTTTATTTATTTTTTGTATTGCAAATTCTTATTTCGATCTTAAATTTATTGAATTTGATATTTTATAGCATATAAGTCGTGTGAGCTTACTAACTTCTTTCAATGTGTATGATCGTGGTTGAAAGCAACTTTCATACAACTTTCAGATATACCATAATTTTAAATATGAAATTTCGTAATTTTAATTTGTCACAATAACTTTTCTGGATAGTGAAGAATTAAGAACATTTGCTTAATTTTTTTGAGGTTTTTCAAAAATAAAATTTTCTGCCTCTAGATTGGCATCTATATTCGCATGTGCACCAGTTGATACAAAGAATATTTCATTGGACCATCTCTTTCTTGTCCCCGACAAAGTCTAGTTTTGTGTATTTAGTTGTCCCATACTCTTAAACAAATGCTCTCTCTGAACTTGAAATATTGGTTGTATATAGATTGATTTTTTCTGTAATTTAATTGTTTTTAGAGTAATAGATAGCAAAAAATTAAACGTTGTTTAAGGCCATTTGACTGGACTTTTGCTTTTGTTTTTGCTTTTGCATTTACTTCTTGCAAAAGAGTGTTTCCAAAAAGCTACCTTAGGCTAACTTCTTATAAAAGTTATTCTAATTAAAGAAAACACTTTCAAAAATTATCTATACATATTCAAAAGCAACTTTTTTATCTCAGAAATAGCTTTTAATTTTTCAAAAGTCATGACAAAATGGCAGTGTCATAAGAGTTGTTTTCACAAAACTCGATCAAAATCAACTTCAATGTGATCAAGTTCGACTTGAATATTGTCGCTAGTATAAATTCCACTTAGAAATTAGTATACATGTACCATTTAATGTCAAAATAAACCTTAAGAATTCTTATGGCTGTGCATTGTAATGTGACAGAGCATGAAAAAGCCAAAGCTGTTTTGGGTGTCAGCAGGAGCCCCTCTACTTTCAGTCGTTCTCTCCACTCTTCTAGTTTTTGCATTCAAAGCACAGAATCATGGCATCAGTGTAGTAAGTTTCCCAGTTTCACTTCGTTCACTTTTAAGGTTGATCGGGAGAGACTTTTGTTAAAAATCGAAATTTCTTGTAGTGTGTTTGTATTCAATATTGCCCTTCAGTTATTCTCTTATTTGTTATTTTATTAAATCAGATTGGAAAACTACAAGAAGGATTAAATCCTCCTTCCTGGAACATGTTACATTTTCATGGAAGCCACTTGGGACTAGTAATGAAAACTGGCCTTATCACTGGCATTATTTCACTCACTGTAAGTATTTCTTGTTAAAGATATTCACTGGTCGAAATCATTAGGCATCGACTGGATGTATGCGGATAAATTTTGTTGAAACAGGAAGGAATTGCAGTGGGGAGAACTTTTGCTGCTCTGAGAAACTACCAAGTAGATGGAAACAAGGAAATGATTGCAATTGGACTCATGAATATAGTCGGATCATCCACTTCTTGCTATGTTACAACTGGTATATCCATCTTGTCTTCATTGTTGTTCCACACATTGAAATTATGAGCGACTTGGCGCTTATTAGATTTTTGAACAATTGCAGGTGCTTTCTCAAGATCAGCTGTGAACCACAATGCAGGGTGCAAAACTGCAGTCTCTAACATAATAATGTCAGTAACAGTAATGGTGACACTCCTCTTCCTCATGCCACTCTTCCAGTACACCCCAAATGTGGTGTTAGGAGCTATCATTATCACTGCTGTTATTGGTCTAATTGATATTCCAGCAGCCTATCAGATTTGGAAAATCGACAAATTTGACTTCTTAGTGTTGCTATGTGCATTCTTGGGGGTCATTTTAATCTCCGTCCAAGAAGGCCTTGCGATCGCTGTAAGATTCAATTCTCCCGTCCCCCCTACACCCCAAGAAAATAACATTTACCTCCATATTCCACTTTGAAAACATGGAAGCTAACATCTGATGGTAAAACATAACTATCAGGTAGGTATATCCATTTTTAAGGTGCTCCTACAAATAACAAGGCCAAAAGCTGTAATGTTGGGTAACATACCAGGAACGAATATTTTTCGTGATCTTGACCATTACCAAGAAGCTCTTAGAGTTCCGGGCTTTCTCATTTTAAGCATTGAAGCTCCAATTAACTTCGCTAATACAACTTATCTCAAGGAAAGGTATTTGGTTTCTGATTATATTAACAATATTCTGCCAATTTTCCTTTATGGGTGTTTGCTTCCCAATTTTCCTGTAAATATGACCTCAATTCTGTATGTTTCTCAGGATTTCAAGATGGATAGAAGAGAATGAAGTAGAGGATGAAAATGGCAAAAAACAGTCCATGATCAAGTTCGTCATACTCGATTTGTCAGGTAGGTTTATTGAAAATCTAATGCATGGTTTTGAACGAGAGAAAGAAGTCAAGAATCCTCTTTTCAAGTTTGACTCTCACTCATGTCGTTGATTTCCTTCTCCAATAGTTCTTTTTCTTTAAGTTACTTCCAGGTTCCAAAAACCAATCTTGATTTGTTACAAAGTGATCTAAATGATAGTTTTTTCATTTCATAGATAAAGATGCATAGTTCTAAAACTGAAACTGACATGAACATTAAACTTTTTTTCAGCTGTGAGTGCAATTGATACAAATGGAGTCTCATTCTTCAAAGATTTGAGGATGGCACTGGAGAAGAAGGGTCTAGAGGCAAGTAGCAAAAATCTTCAAAATCTTTTAACAAACTTCTCATTGTTTTTGGCTTACCACATCCTGATGCTATTTATTCCAAGTCACAGCTTGTATTGGTGAATCCACTTAGTGAGGTGATTGAAAAGTTGCTGAGGGCAGATGACTTCAGAGAATTCGCAAAACCTGATTGTATGTTCTTGACAGTGGAAGAAGCTGTAGCTGCTCACTATTCAACAATCAAGAACCAACCATCCAACCATGTATAAGCATAATAAAAGGGCTAAACTGAAACGAAACGTCCTGAATTATCCAAGTGCACTCAAAATGTGACGTGTGCTCATGATAAATGCCTGTTATTTTAACCATTCTATGTATTTTCTACTCTCTTTTTTTTCCACATTAGCTCAAACACCAATTTAGCCAATAATAATAGAGGGCCTTGAAATTGTTGAGAGTTGGTGAGAAAAAGAAGTGGGGGACTCGTAGATTTTTCCCAAAAAAAAAAGAAGAAAAATCTATACTGTTCTCAGTTGTTTTTCTTTTAGTTACTGAAGTTTTTGATAATTGCATTTTGATTCCAAGGGTCATACTTCATTGCAATTATGTCCATCACTTTCATTTTAATACAATATACCCAGTCAACTTATTATTTTGAGCATTAAGCATCAATTCTAATTATCTATTACTTATTTATTTGACTAACAATTATATAATATAATGTGCACAACCACACTAGAAATTGGATTTGCAAAATTCTATACCCATACTAATGTGGTAGAACGTGATATTCGCAAGCAATGAAAAAAATGAAAATTTGTGCTAAAGCATATTCTTATAATTATTGTGTTAACAAATATGTAATGAAGGAAATTATTATGAATTTGTTTGCAAATTGCAATGGAAGTGACCTTATTTATAATGTTACATAAAACTATAATAAATAGAAAGAACAACAATTTTTTTAATAATTATTTAACTATAGAAGATCATGGAGATCACATTATTTATGGCTTGTTTGATAGAGATTAAAAGTCAATTAAAATTGAAAATATAGTCGTTACTGGGTCTCACTCGTCTAATAAAAGTCAACAATAACGACTAATTTTTGAATTATAATCCGATTTTAATCTCTACCAAACATACTCTTAGTGATTGTGTGAAAGTGATTAATATTTGAAAAGTGAATTTTGTTATAAAAAAAATATTTGGTTTAAAAGTAGGAAAAATTATCGAAAATGTGAAAAATCATTTTTTTTTTGGTTTTAATGAATGTGATTGAAAATGAGAGGAGAGTAAAGAGATTTTCAAATAATCATTTTTAAATGACTTTATTTTGCTCTGAATGATGTCTTCTACGGACAAACCAAGCATGTTGAGGAAGTGTTAATTCATTGAAAAAAGATACATGGCCAAGGCAACATGGGCCCTGGCCACTAGGAGTTTGTGGCACAGACTTCCAGCCAATAAGGGGGCGCCACATGACGACTCGGCCATGTAGCAGAGCTCTAATTCATTCAATAGTTGTTTAATTTACATTGCATTTCTTCTTTTTTGTAGATCGAGTTACATATATCTTCACTAAAACAAGTGCTATTGGTGATTTTAAATAGGCTATGCCACTTTAACATAAAATGATTGACAATTGGAGTGACATAATGTTAGTGGCAAGATGCGATTGGATTATAAAGTTGATTGTGTTCAAAGCGGTCTAATGTTAAAGGGATAATGTTTGTTGTACATAATTTATGTACATAGAGGGGTACATAATATGATGTGGAAATCATCAGTTAGTTGATGTAAAAGTGTGAGATTTGAATTAAATGTTAGATATGTGCCACATGTCATTATGTGAAAATTTATGTACCCCTAACAAAGTCCATGTTAAGTGTCATATGATATTATATCAATCATTGTGTCAAGGATTATATCACTATAACATGATTCTTTTAAGCCTACTTTATTATGAAATTGTTTTTATTGTACAACATATGGGGAGACAAATGAACCGGAACTAAGCAAATCAAACCAAACCAAACCAAACTAGGCCGTTTAGTTTGGTTTTACTTAAATTTTAAATGGTTTTGGTTCCTAAAACTAAGAACTAGTCAATTTTGGTTTGGTTCCGATTCTAATATCCAAAACAAATAACATAGATCATAGATCAAGTTATAATCCAATTATTTTGAATAATATATACTTATTTGTCAATTTTATGAATGTGCTTTAGTAGAAAATATTTATATGAATATGAAACTTTTTGTTTGTACTGAAGAGCTTTATTGTTTTGATTTTAGATTAATATAAATATTGATGAAATATGTATAAAAAATAAAAAGTGATTCTCATAAAATATATGATTAAAAATGAATTTAAAAAAAAAAAAAGGAGTTTAAACATGCTCATAACGTATTGTTTATCAATTAAGTTTGAGGCACTTGTAATCACTTGTAATCGGTTCACGAGTCATAACTTGATCCACTTCTATAAATAGAAAGATGGATTATTCTACTTGAACAGGGCCACGTAGACCCTGTTAAAGTAGCATGGGCCCAAAAAGATATAAATACTCCACCTTTTCAGCTATCACTCTGAGGTCAAAAGTCTAAAATAGGGGTGGGCCATTTTTCCCAGTGAAATTGGACCGAACCAAATAGAACCAGTCGGTCTGGTCTTGGTTCATCTACTAAATAGGTCAATAATTGGTAAAATGCATCGAGAATTGATCGATTATGGTCCGATTCCCGATACTATCTTAAGAACCAGTAGTGAATTCGATTCTCTCGAATTTCTTTTGTTGCTTGCATCAAGATATATTAGATCTTTGAACACTAGACTCTAAAATTATCTCATGTTAAAATTTCATTTTCTATATGCTTATTTTTCTTTTCTTTAATGGGTAATCAAAATTCAAGTTTAAATAATTTTATAAATATTTTTGCAACTTCATAGTTTTAATGCAACACAATAGGAAAAATATATTTTTAGTTCAATATTTCATAAGAATTCACATTTTTCGTTGTTTTTAAAGTGACTAGCCATCAAGAATCAAGATCCTTGAGGATTACTAAACATAATCAGGTTATTGTTATACAAATTTTCTTAAAAACTAGGGGAAAATGTAGCAGCGGTCCCTAATTTTTCAATTTTTGCAAACTTTATTCTAATATTCGATTTGTACCAACAGATGTTACTAACCTTTCAAAAATATGTATCTAGAGTTCAAATGGATGGAATCCATCCACTTTTCCGTTAGGTAACTAGAAAAATGATTTTGACCACATTACTAATTATTTTTATAATGGTAAAATCGTAACTTTATATTTTCCGTATAAAAATTTTAAAATAATTAAATTAAAAACAAAGAATAAAAAAAAAAGTATTGGAACCATCTTCCCCGACACCCCCACCCTACTCAACCCAATCCTCGAAAATCAAATCAATCGGTCGGTGACCGCTACCGCCACCACATGATGCTACGTCGCAATCCAAAACCCATCACAAGAAACCCCCAAAACAACCCCTCAAAACCTAGCAAAAACAATGGTCAATTGCCGATTTTAAAATCGAAAAACCCAAGGCAAAGGCCCGAAGTCGGTCCTTGAAGCGATACAGGGTTTTGGAGAGAGCTAAAAGGTAAGTTGAAAATTTTTGGAAGGTGTGTTTTGGGGTAGAAATCTTGTTTTCTGAATCGTCAAATAGAAACTAACAAATCTTATTTGATAAAAAAACCATATCCTAATTCGAGGTAGTCCAATGGTAGTAGCCTTCAACTTTTCAGTATTGATAAGAGTGTATTTGTAGCTCTACAAATTATTAATAGTTAAGGCTAAAATCAAATTATCATAATAAACATAGTCACAAAAATTTGATTTTCCTCATGCTCCTTATATTTATTCAAGGAAAAAAAAAATATAGATAAACACACAATAAGCATCTAATATTTTGCTATGAGAATTGAAGCACGTAAACCTAAATTTCCAACCACAAATAACAATGAAAACAAGAAGATATTAAAAAGTACAAAAAAAAAGTAAACCCAAATTTCCAACCGCAAATAACAATGGAAACGATAAGATATTAAAAAAATACAAAATACGGTAAAAAGGAAAAACCTTTTAATTTTCTTTTGTTTAAGTAAAAAAAAATGATTTTTTTTTTTGAGTGGTCAGTGGACCACCCTTGCCCAACGGTAGATTCGTCCCTGCCTATGATAATATTTTCTCATCCATCCTAAAAGTAAGTATTAAACCATAGTTTAATAAATAATAAAATAACTAAATAAAAATCATAAATTTAGAAATATTAAAAATATAAATCATCAAGCCAAAGATGAGTCACAAGAGCATAAAGAGATCTGACATATAAATGTCCACAAAAGATGGCACCACAAATTCATAAATATGAATTAAAAAATGTATATTTGCATGAATATAATGAGACAATAATATTGTCGGGCTACCCGTGCATATACACACAATTAAAGCTTATGTTCATCATTTAGATGGACATTACTAAAATAATTTTAAAAAAATAGAGGAAAAAAACTACATTTATCTTTTTAGTATCCTATTTGAGCCACATTATTTTTTGCATTCACATTATTTTACTCGTTTTCAATTACACATTTTTCAATAAAATAATATTTTTCATCACATCAATATTTTTTCTTCTTTTTTAACCACACATTCTCCATCAATCTACTATTTTAAAATACATTCTTCCAAAATAGTGTAGCTTAAACACACAATATAAATTTCGTCAAAACCCAAAACAACCATTTTTATTTTTTTTAAGAATTCGTCTCCTGCAAATCAATTTCTTGAAAACTTCAATGCCCAACATGAATACATTCACATACATGAGCATCATTTAGGCTATTTTCGAGTTTTGAGAATTTTTAAGTATAACGGCATGTATAAAGGATCTGATGTGTCAGTAATAATGTTGTATGGAAAGATATGGAAACCCTAAGAGGTAAGTTTGTTTACTACATTTGCAAGTTTGAGTGTTATGTTGTAGCGTAGCACGCAAATTGCGTAGGAACCTGTAGCGTAGCACGCAAATTGCGTAGGGTTCCTGCGGTAGAAACACATACATTAAATGAAAATATTTTTGTCATAATAGTCAAATTTGGTATTTAAAACTGTGCTGGAACATGACCAGACATTGCTTTGTTGTCCGTTCTTTGTAGCTCTATGATGTCGACATCCCGAAAAGATTCGCAGGCGAAATCCCCACCCTTCTCTTCTGTTGGTTCCAATCCTATTCCACAACAAATTGCTTTCATTAACAGCAGTCCTTACCTTTAGCCCACAACAAATTACTTTAATTGACAATAGTTCTAGAATGGGAAATGTTGATTTTTATAGTTATAATGATCTTTATAATGTTTATTATATAGTGTATGTAGTAACACAAAATAACCCTGCATCTCCCTCTCATTAATTTACATTAAATATTAATTATAAAAATAGACATCTCTCAATCCCTTTCACATACTCCATTGTCAGGAAATTAAAAAACATAGTTTCAACTTATTCTCTCCATCTTCCTTCATCTTTCTGTATATTGAAATTTTTAACCTATTAAAATTGTGTGTAAATGGTTTAGAATTTTAGCATATATTATAATTTTATTGCAGTTACAGTGTTCTGTAGTTAATAACAATTTTATAGGAATTAACCTATCATTTGGTATTTCGTTTTTATCTAAACTTAGGTATTATGAAGATATATATATATATATAATTACCAAATAAAATAATTTTTAAATAAGGGTAAATATAACATAAAATAAAGTTTTATCAAATTATATAATAACATTCTATATACATAATTTTATTATTTACTTACTAGGATATGTGTGAAACAATCAAATTAAATGTATATTGAAAACAACTAGCCCCTAGGTCAAAGGGTTGTGTTGGCCTGGGAACGACCATTTTAACACCCGTTGAATGTGATTTCATATTTTAAAAATTAAGGGGTTGTTCTCTTGTCGTTTTCATCCCATTTTCTGTTTTCAATTTTTCAAAATAGTGAAAACGTATTTACTTACCTATTTTCAAAAACGAATTTCTAAAACGAGTTTAAAATTTATAAAAAAAAAAAATCGAAAACGACAAAAATGTCATTTTGAGTGTTTTTAGTTAAAACCAAGTCAAAATTTTCAAAAAGTGTTTTGGTTGTTTTCAATTACGCCACCAACAAAAATCATCGCCGTCTGCGCCACACCACCTGTACCACACCACCGTCGACGACGTCGCGACCTAAAACCACCGCCACAACCACAACAGAAGAAGCCGATGAAGTCGCAACCCAACCACAACAGAAGAAGAACAGCAGAAGAAGCCAGCAACGTCACGACCCAAAACCATTGTCACAGCCACAACAATAGAAGAAGCCGGCGATGCCGCATCCAACCACCGCATACCACACACCCAACCACCGCATAAAAAAACAAAAAAAAAGAGACGAAGAAGCCAGCGATCGCAGGGAGCACTGCTCGCTGCTCGTCGTGACAGCTCCGTCGTGGTCTTCTGCACCGACGGCCTAGAGAGAGAGAGTGGAGAGGAGAAAGATAGAAGGGAAGAAGAGAACAAGTTTTTCAATTTTTTATTTTTGAAAATAATTTTTCAAAATGATAAAAGAATACATTTTCAACAATCTAAAAATAGACACTCAAAACACAAAATTCAAAATGAATTCAAAACTCAACGAAAAACTGAAATACGAATAGAACAGCCCCTAACTTTTTTGTCTTTTAACTTTATTTTTCCTTCTGCAACTTCTTTTGCTGAAAAGACTCTTTCATCTAATACACGGAGGCAGCCCTAAGAGACCGCACGTGGCCTTAGCATTGTAGGGTCACCAAATTCTTTTATATAAGTGTGTGTATATATATGTGTGCGTGTGTGTGTGTGTGTGTGTGTTATTAATTTTAAAAGTTTAAATTTTTATTATTATTATGTTAAGTTAAATGGTACAATATTTATGAAAAAAGAGTAGAAAAAAAATTATATTACATCAATATTTTTGAAGTTTAACATATTATGAAAAAAAAATTATTTTTCTAATTTAAACTATCTTGCTTTCGGGAAAAAAATAATTTAAATTATCTATTTTACCATTTAAATCATAAATGTCAAATTAGCTTCATTAACCAATTACTAACTCGACAAGACAATAAGTAGCTGAAAATCCAAATGGTTAAAGTGAAGGGTGAAAAGCTAACCACATATCCCTTTTCGCCATTTTCTTCTCTCCCACTTGTTAACCCATGAAGACCAGCCAAACATATAAGAAAAAATTCTAAGTCAGTCCTTGTTGCTTGCTTTATACTAGTACAATCAACATCATAACATCACCATTTTATTGGTGCCAACTGTCCACTTGTAATTGCTATTTCGTGGTTGTTTTGGTTCAAGAAGGTAAGTTTTTGTTGGACGATAATTAATAAGTGATTACATTCAAAAAATTTTCCTTTTGAGTTTTGCCTTTTGGATGTGTCATATGTGATCTGTGATAAGATAAATAGAAAAATAACGAATCTTAGTTAACATTATTCTATTTCTTATTCCTA
>CAIGRN010089198.1:0-19119 GCA_903798345.1 Fraxinus anomala | reverse complement strand
TAGGGTTTTGTGTTCGGGGTTTGGGTTTAGGCTTTTGTATTGAATAATGTTATTTGAAAAATGCTGAACTACCCGGGCCTGTAAACGCGGGAATGACAGCATACCCACAGTTGAGGCGCGAGTTTCACGTCAATAAAATAATTCCAACCTCCCAAATGTGTGTGCGCGGTCATTCTCAGAGTCATTCATGTGGACACTGTAGCACGACTCATGTTATTTATCAACACAATAATTAATCTTGAAATAATACGATTAGAGAATTCAATTTAAACGAGAGGGAAATGTAATGAATAATGAGTTATCGATAATTTATTATCACGATAATAAAAAAACATTAATCTTTTGTTTAAAAAATAATAATTCCTTTAACTATTTATTTATATTTTTTTTTCCTTTTTCTTGATATACTTCGACTCGTAAATGCAAATGCATAAAAAGGACTTAATCGTAATTTAGAAGCTATAATTCAAATGCTACGTTTTGAGGGCATCACTAAATTTTAAATTGTTGCTTAAAGTGTTGCAGAAGCATTATTATCCTTTGTCAAAATATTTTCCAACCATCAATCTTCTTGACTCGTTAGGATTTCGCTTGTTGGCTAAGACGAAACATGGCACAAACTGACATTCAATTCAACCAACAAGTTCATAAATGTGTAGCATTTTGACAAAGTTGTATTTCAGCAACATTTTAAAGTTCAACGAAGTCCGTGTAATGTGACTTAAAGTTCAATTATTTTTCGTATAAATAATTCAAATTTGATTCTAGTTTTAAATATTTTATTCGTGAGTTCGATCAAGAAGAGAGTTATTTATATCAAGCATTCTTTTAGGCTGGATCATATCTCCTAGTCCCTGTGAAAAGGGAAAAGAATTTCATGCCCTTCCTTTCGAGAAGTCTTCATACCTCAAAAAAAGCATAATAAACATTTTTTTCATTTTAAATATCTTTTAAGGAATGGTCTTTTAGTTTTATATTAATTAAAGTGATTACGTATATAAGGTCCCAGATTAATATTGAGAATTGTGCCAAAAAATAAAAAGGCTTGGACACAGAGATGACGACGGGATGAGGAACCCCCATATTTTATTTTTTATTTAACTTATATTAAATATCATTTACGATATTGAATAATTAAATAATTAAATAAAAATTTAAATCGAGAAACTTGAAAAATAAAATAAGATTACATCAAATATACTTTCATCCTCTAACATGAATGGTATTCTTTCGATGTGGCACAAAATGAACTCCTTAACAAAGTCTCCCACTTAAATAATACGAAAAATTAATCTCTCAAAAAAGTTTGTTTTAGAATTAGTCTACAAAAAGGAGTGGTGGAATCGATCAAGAATAGTCTTTACATTAAATTAAATATGAAATGAATTTGTAGTCTCTGATGTTTAAGCTCATTGGTAGATTTTTTTTATTTAATTATAATGAAAATAATAAATACTAATTATATTATATTATATTAAACAAAAAATCGGGACAGGGATCCCATTCTTCGCATCTTTTTGTCCTCAATTTGGGTCAGACCTTTATCCCTCATCCTTGCTTTGCGGACTTGGTTAGTCGAAGATCCCCCACACTAATCAAGATCTTGTAGGGATCAACAATTCTCCATCCTATCAATGTCATCTCTACTCGGGTGAGATGGACATTGACACAAGGAGGGATAAGTTTAAAATGTATACATCACAAATTTAATAATTATTTCAAGCTAAAAAATGCACATTTAGTAGTTATAGTATGTACATTGCTATATGTGATTCGATACATAGGCGAGGCAAAATGAATAAGGAAATCCTCGTTTCATCTTAGATACATCTTGTACATATATTCGACGTCGTAGTTATGGGCGTATTGTTGAACTTGGGAAAATATATATCTAAAAAAATTTCATACATAATAAAAAATAATCCATATCATCAGTGATTATTGAAGTACACCTGCCAATGATTACCAAGAACTATGTATCCGTGATGTTGTTGACCCTGGTACTATGGCTACTAATTGCTTACTATTTTATTTTTATCTTTCTTGACCTTATTTTTCTTCTTTTTATGTGAATTGGACCTTAGCCCTGTTTGACCCACACTAAAATTCTAATTCTGTTTCTCATTCTTCTAATTATTTTTAATCACACATTTTTCAATAAAATAATATTTTTCATTATATCAATAATTTTTTCACATTTTTCAACCACACATTCTCCGTCAATCTACTATTCCAAAATACATTCTTTTAAAATAATGTGGCTCAAACATACTCTTAAAATGTCTTTTTCAAAAATGCTTTTCATCCATCACTAAGATCACTTGTTGAGAGAATTGAACAACAATTTGTACCGCGCTAAAATTCTATTTGCCACATAGGCAGTTCGTCTAAGTCAACAAACTGAATCCTAACAAGTGATGGATGGAGAGCATTTTGACACAATTAGTTGTGTATCAACGACACTTTAAAGTTCAATGATATCTCCGCGACGCAATCCAAAGTTCAGTCATTTTTGAAACAAATAACTCTATAAAGAATATAATCAAAATTAGTAAAATATAGGATGAAAATTTGGTAAATACATAGTAACCAAAAAAGTTCTTGAAAAATAAAATAAAGAAATTATTTGAAATACACAAATAATCAATAAACCAATACTTGAGTAAGCGAAGAAAAGATGTAAACGAAAATTTTGATAATATAGTAACTTCGTGAGTTCTATTGGTAAACAAAGGTTCGATACCTCACTCTTTAGTTGTCACGGATTCAAAATTTTCTTTAGGATGATTTTCTGTTACGTATGGTACAAAAATGGTTTGATCATATGCTTTAACAACCTGAAATTTTAATCTGTGTGTCAATCTTATGATTCTTATCATTTTCAAAGTAGAAAATTAATTGTTACATACTTGATTTTTCTATATTAATATTTAAAAAGTTGTAAATTATACATATCATAGCTTATATAACTAACTATTTGAGATTATTTAAATTCTAAAAGTTGAAATAAAAAAGTTAATTTCTATTTGAAAATAATCGCCACCTTTTCCATATTTATTGAACTGCAATTTCAAGCAGTATTTTAAAAAGCGTAAAATATGGTTAGATGTAAAATCGAAATTTCAAACTTTACGAACTTGGGGGAGCTTAGACGAGGTTTAGGATTTTAAAAGAATTTTTCTTGCTTTTAATATTATTTTAAATTTTTAATCATTTTAAAAATAATTTAATAATTAAAATAATACATCAAGCATATAAAATTATAAAATATTATATTTACTTAATAATTCTCACTATTAATCAATTATACAATTTTCAAATTTTCAAAATGCAAAAATTAGAATATTTTTCAACCAGATAAACCATAATTAATATATTTATAAGAACTTCATACATTTTTTGGAATTTGCAACAAAATAACAAATCTTAAGATCATAATTACATAATGCAAAGAGTACCATAACATAAATCTTATTTAACTATTTAGATACGATCATTTTTAACTTTCGTACATATATAATTTTTTAAAAACTTGAAATTAAAGTTAAATGAAAAGTTTTTTTAAAAATATAAAAAAATTAATAAGTTAAAGTCAAATAGAAGACTAAAAAAAATGAAAAAAATAAAAAAACTAATAAAGAGCATCTAGAGAAAACGAATGAGAGGAAGAAAAAAATTCGACCATTTAGGAATTGAAAAAAAAAAAAAAAAGCGTTTAGGCAGGAAACGAAGCGTTTTGCTCGAGCTTTTTAGAACACTGGTTTCAAGTATTCTACTAATCTTCCACACAAAATTCAAATAGCGAACAGAAGAAAAATCATTATTCATCTTATTCTTTCCCCCAAACTAGCAATGCAAAATCTTTATAACTTAAAAAGGAACTTTTTAAGACATGGAATAAAAGCATATCATAGTCTGCAATGGATCATAACTGGAAATTACTTTCATAAAAACACAATTAGATGTGCCAGAACATGATTGCCAATGTAAATCTCAGGCATCTTAATCTGGTGTAGCTGCACCTTGGTTGAGCTCAGCAAATCTCATACCAACACGCATCGAGTGCTTCAAAAACTTCTCAGCACAACGGCGTACACAAGTCTCCTCTTGCTTGTCTAGAGATTTGCGTCTAAAGGTGTCTACACAATCAGTGAAACATCTTTCCACAAGTGAGTTATACATCCTTAAACTGCAACAAAAAACCATGCCAATATTGCCATTTTCAGCATCGGAAAAAAAATTCATCAAGTTCGAAAATCAAGTTCGACAAGAGATAATGAAGATATTGCACAACCAATTTAATATTAAACATCCTTGGGGTGGGGGGTACCATTGGGTACAATAAAATAGACAAGATTTTAGTTTGTTTTTGTTTTCAACGTTGTCCACCTTATCATAGTTGTCTACACAAGGGATTGTTTATACAAAAGCAATAAATGCATGACAATCATTTTTGAGTTTCTCTTTGCATGAGCCTAATTTAGAGCTTAATTGTTCAGTCACAGTTTTTATCGGTCTTATGCCTTGGTTGGTTATCTTATTATACAAAGTTGGCTAAGTTAAGTGCATGTAAAATCATTGCTCCAATTAATGGACCACAAAAAAGAATATAGGCACTACTATGTAACAGCAGCATTCCACAACATTGCCGGTGTATTTCCCAAGCCGTTATCCTCCTGTACTAATTTAATCCACCTATATTTTTCTACTCTCGCATCAATCTTAATTCTGTAAAATTTGCATCAAAGCTCTCAATTTTTTCCACTCCCCCTAGGCTTGATTTCAGTCTTTCATTAAATATTTTTTTGAACAAGAAATCGCAGGATTCTAAAATTTCTTCCACTACATGGTGCCTACTCTAAAAAGCTAGAGGTCCTACAACAAACTATAATAATGATAGAAACCAACAACAATGAGCTTGTGGGGAAAAAAATCAAATATTCTAGGCAAAGCAAGAGGTCAAAAGATGACAAATTTGATAGAAAAGCCTATACAAAGACCACATTGATAATTAACTTGCATAGTTGCACGCAACCAACAGAAAATGTACGCACAAGTCCAGTTTATCAAACCATCAACTAATGTTTTTAGCTTCGAGAAATATATTTACCGAGTTTTTTTTTGACAATTCTGAATAACTTTTTACTCTCACATCTCAAACTATCAGGAAAATTGCAGGCACCGCTGCAAATATTCGGGGTCATTGGTACTGTCCCAAGCCTTATTTGACATTAGGTCCCCAATTTTCAATTTTCGTACCAAAAGAGGCCCTTCTAAATGGTTTCCCTCCACATCATCATTTAAATTGAATGAATTCAAACAAGGAAAAAAAAAGACTAAAAAGAAAAAAGAATTGAAAGAAAATAAAGAAAAAAATATAGCTTCCCCTACAGCTCCCCTCTCTCACTCCCACAGCGTTTCAGACGTAACCAAACATGATGGATGGGCAAGAAAAGGAAGGGGACCTGTGTAGGAAGATTGTTTTTCCTCCAATTTTTCTTGTTTCCTTTATTTTCTTTTTTAATTGTTCTTTTTCTTTCTTATTTGCACGTGAAGGTAAAATACTTTTCATTCAATTTAATGCTGTTTAGAACAGAAACTGTTCAAAAAGACCTTTATTTCTATGAAGTGAAGGTTGGGGACCTAAGTAACAATAACCCCCAAGCATTGGGGACTACGACTGCAAATTTTCTCAAACTAAATGCCTCTTCTGACTCAGCGTTAATTTTTGGGAAAGAAATTGCGACATTTATAGGTGTCATTTCTGTGTGCACCACTTTCTAGATATGTAAACATAAACTTAAAGCAGTAAAAAGGAGCTCGCAGCCAAGAGCGAAACTAGAAAGATTTTAGCGTGGGCTAAAATAGAGAGTTGAGTTGGACACGGACTTCTATAGGGTGGGCTAAATTTTGCAATATCAAGTCCACGAGATAGGAATGTGGTTTGGCAACAAAGCAATTCACGCTAATAATTCCAGAATACATTAAGGAGTAATGAATGCAAACTACATCTGAATAATGTTGGATCCTTGAAGATTGAGATTAGAATGGAACTCAACCAAATTTGTTATAAAGAATTATAGATTCTACTTAACATATGAACAATACGGTACACTAAAACACAAGAAAAATGCAAGAATGGGCAGAAACAGATATTTCCAAATTCTGAAAACCAGCCAAACATTTGGAATTCAACTGAGGCAATTTAATTAAATAATTACATATCGCTCAATCTATTGAAAATTTTGTTCGCCATTTTCTAAAGATTCAATTCAAGGAGAACCCTATTGTTACTAGAAAGTTCCAAAAGAGCTTTAATGCTTCAATTCGAAAAGCAAAACCGAAAAAATATAATAAAGGGGCGCGCGCACACACACGCCAGTCAATTCCATTGAAAATTTTGTTCGCCGTTTTCCTAAAGCTTCAATTATTAGGAGCACCCTAGTGTGGTTATAAAGTTCCATAACAGCTATAGTGCTTCAAGTAAAATAAAAATAAAAAATTAAATACGAATATTTATACATACGGGTATACCTGTCGCGGATTTGGAGCTGGTCAATCATGGAAGACATTCGGAGCTTATCTTCCTCGGGCAGAGAGTCCAAGTCTCCAAGCATGCTCTTGTCCATCTTCGACTGATTGTACCAGTTGCTATGCACAAGTTACTAATGCTGTAAATTCAGTTATCTAAAACCCTAATGAGCGGGCGGAAGGGTTTTGAGGACTATAATTTGACACAAGAGATGGTGAGAATGAAAACGAAAAGTCTAGGCTGAATTTGGGCCCCAAGTTGGCCCAACAGGATCGGGGCTAATTTGATGAAACCAGATAATTTGGGTGCTGATTTCAGAATCCAGATAATTCAGGATCAAGACTATTTTACAACTGTAGATAACTCAGGGACTAAATTGCATACTTAAGAAAATGCAGGGACCAATTTCAAAAATCAATACAAATCAGGGACCAATTTTCATAATCCAGAAATTTCAGGGACCATATTGTTTATTTATAAAATAAAATCAGTCAGATAAATGTACCAAATTGAGCAACGAAGTTTACTATTTGGATACTCAAAATTAAGCAATTACGAACCTCACATTTGATTTGATATCAGCGATGTTACTTTTTGTCAAGATCACTATTTAAAGGAGTGAAAAATTAGGTACGACGATAGATCTTGAGTTGAAAATAAAAATAGATACGAGATTCTCAAATAAGGCAGTCAATTGCACCCGATTACACAAAAATACTCCGTCTCCACATTAGATCAAGAACAGGATCAAAAGGGTCAAAACTGGTAATTCATACAGAGTCGACACACCTACCCAACCAATAACCAGAGTTGTATGCATTATTATTCATAAACAAATGGAAAGCAATTGACAGACAATTAATCTATAATCTATTAACAAAAAAAAAAATTTATATTCTTGACAAAATATCATCTAGGGCTAAAACAATACTATGATAGCACTCCCACACACGTGTACTATCCTTATCCCTAGCTGCATAATCCAATCTAGTAACACTATTGAACAAATCAGAATACAGTTTCCTCAGAATAGGCCTCTCTTTCCCTGGCTTTGCTTGAATAATTGTATAAATATCCTGTTTAAGCAATGAAGAGCTTTTCCTCATATTCTTCTGGGCTTCTTTGTATGATTCTTCCAATAACAAATCCTTCACTTGTAGCAGATTCTGTGCGTGGGTTTTGATTCCAGTTTCTGCTTCCTCAAGAGTTTGGTCTGGGACTGTCATTCTGAAATCAACGGCATTTGCAGTGTCTTGTTTTTGTGTGGTTAGGACAAGTGTTAAGGATGTTATTAGAATGTTCAAGGTTTTTCTTCTGGTGGTGAGGGCCATTTTGGGGGGTTTTCTTGCAGTTTTAATGGGCTGGTGGTTTTTGAAGAGATGATGGATTGGTTGCTTCAGCAATAGTATAGATGCCATATTACAAATGTGGGGGTGGTGGGTGGGGTGGAGTGGAGTGGAGTGGAGTGGGGTGGGGTTTTGTTTAGATTTTGAGAGATGAAAGAACCCTATCTATTCGACAAAGAAACCCATATTACAAACCTGCCAAATTGTTGATGACACTAATGAATTTGACTCATTAGAACGCAGTGTTGGACAAGATTAAAAGTTAAAAAAATATACATGTTTGGTAAGATAGATATAAATAGACTACATTGAATAAATAAAGAAAAATAAAATCTTTAAATCGAGGACTAGTTCAAAATATTATATATAAACTAGACACAACAAGATTATCTTGTACTTGAGTACAAAACATGCCTGTCCCAACTCTGAAAATTTCTTAAAGATTCTGCTGCTTCAATGGTTTGTTCTAGGACTCATTCTGATATCAAAGGTATTTGCAGTGTTGGGGGTTGAAAGACTAATGCTATTCATCCAATGGTCAATTGTCTTGGTGTCAATTACACGGTTGAACGTAAAAAATGGATCCATATCTTTACAATTAAGAGATGCAATTCTTGTTTGATTTTCATTATTTCTAAAATACAAATTTCTCTCTTTTCTTTTCAATCGTCTATTTTTCAATAGTATTACACGTAAACTCAAAATTTTTCCTTATTTTTCAACCAAACATTCTCCAATAATCTACTATTTCAAAATGCATTCTCAAGGAAAAAAAATGGAGCTCAAATAGGTGCCTAATCACTTGTACCATTATTGATGTCTAGATTGCGGATCATAGCAATCTAGATGAATAACATTATTTGAATTTTAAAAAGTTCTATGATTAGTTGAGAATGTTAGAATGTTCAATATTTTTCTTCTTACTTAATCTGAATATGATAGCTTTGACATTTATCAGTAATCTACAAAATACCTTACTCGAAGTAAAGGATGTTTAAGGTTTTTCTTCTTACTTAATTTGAAGCAAACTATAACATTTACTAGAAACCTAAAAAGTACTTCACTCGAAGTAGAGTGACGAGAACCGGGGAAAATTTATTGTTCTTTTTGTTCTTCAACTCCCCATTCTTTAAGTAGTGGTTTTTGGAAGAACGTGTGATTAAAAAGTAAAAAAAAAAAAATTGAATTTACATGTAAAATATTTTATTGTGTGAACGTATGGTTGAAAAATGAATATGTAGAAAAAAAACTTTGAAAGAATGGAAAACAACCATCGGCTAAATCGGTTATCATTGTTATAGGCCGGATGTCATATGTCCCCTCAAGTTTGTATCTTATTTTTATTTTCGTTCCCTTTAATATATACTCTACATTGAGATTTTCTCTTTTAAAAAATATAAGAGAATTTAACATTTGCAAGCTAAACCTTCATAGTTTCAACTCTCAACCATTTTGGACATTGAAAGAGCAAAAACAGCATACTTGCTTATACACCACGTAACTACATGGATATAGCCAAGAACAAGTGAACAACCTTCTACATTTCCGAAATAAAATTGCCTGCTGGAAAAAAAAAAAATCAGAAAAAAGGTGTTTCTTTAATGCTATGCTATAATATAAATATGTAAGTATGTAACTTGTTACGGTGCAGTCAATAGGATTTCCTTTTACAATCACATGAACAGAAAAGCTTATACCAATGATTATTATATTTTTAACAAAAATTAACGTAAATCATGAGAAGAAAATGGTAAACGAAGATAAAACGAGAAGGATTCAAAGAATGAGCAGACAAAAGTTACTATTCTGCGAAGATCTGTCTACGCTGAATTGGTTTGGTCTTCAAACCAGCTACTTTGCCAACCACAACCTCGTCAACTAAATCTTTGAAGATTAAGCGCTCAATATCCAGGACGATACCTGTAATTTCACCATTGAAATGTATCCAGGTTTCTGATCGATGCATCAAATCTTCATGTAAGATTTTTTTCAGTCCGTCTTCCTCATCATCAAAGCTGCGTTTTGAAGTTTCCATTTGAAGTTCTTCAAACTCAGAGCACAATTCCTTGAGAAGCTTTTGTGCATTCAAGTCCTTCCTTGCCAGCTTATTCGGTCTCAACCAAGGCTCGGATAAGGGTCCGATAAAAGCTAATTTTCTTGTAAGAATCTCGTTTACAACATCAAAGAACAGTTTTCGATGAGATCCCTCCTTGGTGAGCAGTTGAGTTGTCTTTTCAGTACTAAACTCTTCCTTGCGTAAACTGCTAGCCTTAGTTTGTTCCAAGATCAGAAATAACTCGGGATTGATAGGATGTCCCGACGGATGAAACTGGAAAGTTGTCAGGCTCGAGCCGAGGTCTCTGAGGAGGAGACCTGAAGCTAATAAAATCTCGGAAATATATCTATGGTTGGGGTTCGTGTTCTCACAGAGAGAGGCAATATAATCTGTATGTGCTTTATCGTGGCTCGAGTTCAGCTTTCTAAGCTTCTGAACTAAGTTTTCGATGTTCTGTAGTTTCTTTCCATCAATTTCAGATGTATTTAAAATTCTATCCGAGTTTATGGATTCATCTCCTGAGAAGTAAATGCTATAGAATTTCAGCAGTATAATGGAAAGAAATTGAACAGATGATGATAAAAATGAAGATAGAATATCCCATATATTTTCCACTCTTCAAAAGGAAAAAGGAACAAGGAAAACTCCACATCAATTTTAGCCGCATTTTTACATAGCTAGCCATGGAAAGAGCATATCATCTTGTAGGAGCAAGACTGCATATGTTCCAAAATCTTGTAGGAATAGAACTTTTATCAGACCTTTGGAGTGATATGATGCAATATTTGGATTTACTGCTTTGTACATAAATCTAATGATTGTACTAATTTAATCAGCCCCAGTTATTTTATAGCTTAATTCTTAAAGCTATATTCACACGAAATGCTCGCCCATGATGTTTACCATTCAGAAATAAAAAAGAGGGTTATCCTCAACGTTCTAAGGGAAGAAAAACCACAAGCACGAAACACATAAAGACGTTGAACTATTAAATATACCATGGAAACCCGTTTACACAATTTGAGTTTAATAATAACCAGAGGAGAGCATTACCTTCGAGGGTCTTTCCAACGTTCTTTACTGGTGAAGGTGAATTATCTGTATATTCATAGTTGTCAAGAACAGAGACAGGGCTGGGGTACTCGAGAGGAGCACGAGCATCTATCTGTTCTTTTTCACTCACCATCCAGTTGAGTTTCTGGAATAAACCATGAAACGTGTTAGCAATTGACTAAGGGACCAAATTATATATATACATATATGTAATCTAGAAAGCATAAACCTTCTCTACTGATCCAGATATCAAGAACTCGGCAGACTTCATTATCTGAGGAGAACTTTCATCAAAACTAGTTACTTCCACATTTTTTGAGCCTAATATGAAACCCCCATTGGAACGAACAGAAAATTCATTCTTCTGGAAATTCAAATATCTCGATTTGCTGCCGCCCTCACTCAGTCTGTCATTGCTTTGATGTGAGTTGGGATGCTTTGCCCTGCGTAAGCCACCTGAGGAGCTCAACTCTTCTTGTTGTTTGTTTGATTGTCTTCTTGATTTGATTGAATCAGGAGGCGTTGGTGGCTTGGATCTCTTTTCCAGCTCTAGTTTCTTCTGTTGCATTCTTGGGCTAATGGATTCTGAACTCTTTCTGATTCCCAGGGTGCTTTCTTTGTGTAACTCTTGGGTTCTTTCTGAAATATGTGCAGTTTTTAAATTTCTGTTGTCTGTTCTCATATTGACAGAGTTCACAGAATTTTCTCGGTTTCTTTCTCTAAAAATCTGATCTTTAGCAGCTCTTCTGCTACTTAAACCCTTTCTGTTATCAATGAACTCACCACCCTGAAGTTTGGGTAGACCAGAAAAGCCATCAAGTGAAATTACAGAAGAAGCGGGCATATCAGATTTTTGAACGAGTTTTGCTGGTTTCATGATTATAATTGGAGATTCAAAATGTCTCAGAGAATCGGCCCTCTTTTGGGAGGATGCAAGAACTAGATTAGTTTGAAGCTTTTGGCTGTTTACTGTTCTTTCATCAAGCCTGGAACTTGTACACCTTTGCTCATGGTCATTTGCACATGTCACATTATAATCTTGTCCTTCGTTTTGGAATTCTAAGAGTCCCTTGGCTCGCATAGCTTCCAGTATAAGTGCTCTAAGGTCCTTTGTAGAATGTGCAAATTCGAGATCTTTCAATCTCTTCTCTATCTCACTGTAAACAGAAGGAAAGGTGTTTGGCACCTTGGCTGAACCTCGCGTACTTCTAGAGGCTTGTTTCCGAGAAAGTCTAGTCATATCAATTTGCTTCTTCGGTGCCGATTCAATGGAAAATTGGGATATATGTCTCGTGATGGAATCAGGATTTCTCCCACGAGGTGAACTAGGCTCTTTCCATAACTTTGAGGAACTAGACAGTTGGATTGGGTTCGATGAATCTGTTTCCGCAGATGACCTCGAAAAGTTAACAAATTCTTCCACCGGATAAGTTCTCCCAGAGCTCGAGTTGGTATCGCCAGCTACAACAGAATCAGGCAGGTTTTCTGAACCCATCAACTTTGCTACAATGCTTGTCGGCCGTGCCTGATTTCCTGATGTTTGTTGCAGACTCTGAACCTTACCATTAAACTCACCACTGTCCTTGTGCGACGTTTTGGCATGAAAGATGGATTTCGAATTAGCATTTGAATTCCACATTGAACCTGCTCTACTGTCTAATGAAAGTCTAGGAAGATCTTTAAGCTTTTGGGTAGAATTGGATTCAAAGAGTATGTAGCTTATTTCCCTTCCATCATAAGAAAATCTGCCGGCATCTTTTGAAATTGAGAACGAAGACCTGTCTTTTGAGTGGTAGGATGATGATCTTAAAAGTTCTCTCGGTTCATTATGATACCAAGGTGCTTCTCGAAATTTAGCCGAGTCCTGAGAACCATCCATAATTATTGGCAGTTGCCTTGGGAAATCCTTGAACTTCACCATAAGATCTGGTGCCTCCTCTATGGTTTTGGCTTTAACTGATAAACCCTGAACTTCCTTGTACATAGAGTCCTTCACGACGTCCCGAAGATCAAGGGCTTGTCGACTATATTGTGGAGATGAATTTAGCATGTTCATTGATGGATTTCTTGAAGGAGTTTCAGGAAAAATCATGCAGTCAAAGGACGTGGGTTCTAATTGATTAGTTCGGTTAAAGTCAGGAGAAGAGAAAGAAGATGAACGTGAGGATGAGAATGAAACCCTTGACAATTCTGTGGAGACTCTTTGTCTCTCTTGTATGTTATTATTGGAAAATTTTTCCTGCCATATCAAATGGCAAAAAGTCAAATTCTCAACAGATAAATACGTCACAAAACTTCACAGGTAAATTCAAAGTGCATTTGGATAAGTTTTAAAAACAATTGAAATCACAAAGTCGTCTAAAAAGCTTAAGCAAACTAAGAGGATTGCAATTTATTTACATTTTCAACACATTCCCATTGTGAAGGTCTTCTGCATAGAGAACATACCCTTACCAACTTACACGAGCAATTTCACCTAACACAATATTTTTTGGTCATGGTCCCTGTAGATTTTACCCCTTTCACTAAAATGTCAATGGTGTTAACTTTTTCTTCAAACTGATCTTTATATTCAAACCGAAAAATAGCACAATGAAACTGTTGATCACTCCATAAAAGAAAATGTAACATCAATGGGGTGAAGCTATATGAAGGTAATCTAGATAATTTTTGTTCCGTAAGGTGCTGTTTTCAAATTTCGGTATAGGGCACTATGGTAAGGGTATTAAGACCAGCTAGTGGGGGGCCGAAAAGCTTATGTATTTCAGGACTTAGATATCTTGGCAATATGGACTAAAATTTTTACTGTTGACTGGGTTATAAAGACTCTTGTTTCCATAAATTAACATGTTCATTAGAGTCCTTAAAGCAAGGAATTAAATGGATTCACAGGACTGATGTTTCCACAAAAAAAAAACTTGAAATAAACATTTCTTACCACTGGTGCTGATCTTCGTTCTGCAGTATTGGACTCTGTTTCCAAAGTGTCATTATGGAAGTGGGAATTTCCTGCAAAATGTCAGCAACATTTGATCCTGAGATTCTTACTACGCCATGAAAAGCAGGGATATTAAGGTCCAAAAAAATAAATAAATAAATTAGTAAGTTCATCAGGAAGACATGGACATTATATTTGCAAGCCTATAATAAATAAAGATCGAAACAAAATAAATATTCTTGACATATTTTTTCAGCCAAGAAATGGCCCAAAATTGCACCACATGGGCAATCATAGAAATGTGAGTTATTTATGAAGAGAGTAAACACAATGCTTCATGCTTGTATGGCTTATACTATATGATGAACTTAAAAGGTTTGCATAAAATATTGTGAACCAGATGAAACGTGTATATTTATTTAAATTTAATCTTCAATGAATTCATTTTGAAGAATCAACACAAACTTAGTAAAATTAGTAAACAGTCTATAGCATCTCTAAGAAACACATTAAAATGAAACCTTCATCACCTAGATTATTGATCAAGCAATACTAAGCAATGAGTATGAGAAATATTTACCAGGAGGCAGCCTCTTCGAGCTGTGGCCAACGTTGCACCTCCCAGTAAGAATAGGCTGACGATCAAACAGTTGAAAGATGCCTGTCATACATCCTATTTGCTTTTGCAAATCTGGATTATCATCTGACAAAGAATGTAAAATCTTTGCAGCCATTACACTCACTTCAATCAAATTATCAAAATTCCAAATATCTTATCTAGTCTAGTATTTCTTCACCCTTTTCGTATACACAATTTCCGAATACACTGCTCTTTTCTTCAATAGTTCTATGACCACCCTTTCAAACTATACACTATGAAAAATCCAATTACTAAAGCAAATGTACAAAATCCTTTCAACAGCCCTCAGATGCAAAGAAAATGAAACAATCCAGGTTCTGGTAATCTTATTTCAAGAATTTTGAAGCAGCAAAATTGACAGAATCTCTCCCCTTTCCGTATTTACATAATTCGTTACAAATTTCCCTTCAATACACTCCCTTTCAGCTAAATATAATTACAGGGCCAGAATCTATTAGTTCAAAATCTTCTCAATACCCACCACATCAGGATTCCAGTTTTGCAGTAGAAACCACCAGAATCACCTAGATTAAAATAAAACAGGAAAGCCAAGAACACAAAATCAATTTTCCTGAGTAAACAAGAAAGCCTAGAAAAAAAAAGAGTAGACAGGAGGAAAAGCCAAAACCAATATTAATACTTTTGAGTAGGGAAACCACTGAGAACTAAAACAACAAGAGGAAAGACCCAAAATAACACACAATTAAGACACTGAATCAATCAAGAAATTGTAAATAATGCATATCAGCAAAGTACATCTTTACAAACATAAAAAATAAGGGTTTTTTACCAATGAATTTCTTAAACAGAAAGCCAGCCCACAAGAGCTTGCAAGGTTGGGGTTTCAATCAAATATGTCTATAATGTAGTTTATTGTTCCGAAATGACAATGAGATGGAGCCAGTGGGGTGGAGGTGGGGTGAGTGGGGCCAGGTCTTTTGCAGCCTATTCACACACCTCCATGTGTGATGGTTATCTGAGCGGATCTTAACCTTCTGCATTAACATGTGGATTATGTCAGAGGATATCCTTTTGGGAGGGAGAGATTCAGAGACCATTCAAGTATTTTGTAGACCATTTTAATTAATTCATTTTTGACAAATTTGCATAGTTAGTCCTCAATATTCATCGAGTGTAGCAAATTTATCCCTGATGTCTAGATATGAACAGTAATTTCTCACGTTTTCAATTTGGTTGCAGGATTAGTCATTTTCAGTGGAAACTGCCAAAAAGTTTGTTACAAACCATTTTTTTATGTTAATTTAATTTTGAATATAGATTTTCACATTTCCCCCCTTTCTGGCAAGCGAAAGAAAAACAATTAAATTTTTAGCGACCACATTAACATCTTTATTTGAGGCTACTGTGTAAGGCCATTTTTTAAATAAATGAGAAAGAAACGTGACAAATAATTGACAAAACGCGTTTGAATATTAGTTAAAATACACAATTCATTCACGATTGAATGGTTCCATTTGAATTAATATGAAGTTTGGATTCAAAGTTAAAGTGTAAGCATCTATATAAATAAGAATATCCGTTAATTGAGTACAATATAGTTTGCATATAAATTTTTTGAATACATAAATAAATTTTATTTCTTTATCAATTTAAACTTATTCCCGTCTTGGTTTAGCATAGCCTTTGTTCCTGTAAAATTATCGGTAACTTTTAAAAGGAATAATAGTTATTCCATGAAATGTGTGAATAATAAATATGTAGTAATATGAATGAGTTAATGAAATTAATGTTTAACTTTAATTGAACAGAAAAAAGAACTTATTATTTGTTCTACTACAGAGGTCATACATTATCTTGTTGCAATATGTACATAATTTTCCGTCTTTTATGGATGTTTAGTCGAGAAGAGTAAACAGTACACGATAATATTAAAAAAAAAAAATGTCGACATAATTGGGATATTCAGGTGCATCTTTTCATTCTTGTCAACAATAACCTTATGCAAAAAAGTTATAATGTTCGGTAGTTATTTGAACCAAGCATGTACTTAGTGTACTAATCCAATGTACTTTATCGAATTATATTGGTAATATTTTTATTGAAAAATATAATGTGAAAAGTATATAATGCTATGTTACAACTATTACACATATATTAATACTGGGGATTCAACTAAAATCTAATCTCAATAAATTTTGAGATGAATGCTTTGAGAATGACCATCTTTCTTCCTTGATTTTTCCTTCTACCTAATTTAGCATATCTTTTGGTGAATTTAGTTCGCCATACATTTTATATAATAAACCTATCAAAATTTGTATTTTATAGTTTTGAATTATCTTATATTGTGTTTAAAGCTTTTCGGGGGTATTTCTAAATAGAGGTGGACAAAATGATCAAATTGGAACCTAACCGAACCGAGCGGTTCGGTCTGATCTGGTTCTACAAAAAAACAATTAATAGTTCAGATTCTTCCTCAAATGTTCTCTCTTTTTTTTCTCAATCAATAATAAAACTAGAACCAAACCAAAGGCGAATAGTTCGGTTTTAGTTTGGTTTCATATCTTTAAAAAATCATTTGATTCCATTATCAAAAAAATTATTGGTTTATGGTTCGATTCGATTTGGTTCTCTTAAAACTAGAATCAAACAGAACCATATCCCCCCTATTTCTAGAGAAATCCCTTAAAAATACAATATTTATTTTATCTTACAGCATTAGTGTTTGTTTGAGAAAACTTAAAAAGTTGCTAAAAATTGAGGTTGAAGTTAATAATTAATTTTAACTACACATTTCGTAGAATCCATAATTTTTATCAATTTTTCAATCATACATTTCGTGTACTTTTCAAAAAAATTTGTCAAAGAACCCCTTAATAAAATTATGTCCTTTTTACTCGAAAGAGATAACAAGGCATTGTTATACAAGAACAGCCTGTTGGAATGATGAGCGCATCTAAATTCATTGTGGTGTAGGGAATCCGATAATAAATAGGATAGAAGTTAGTTATTATTATAGTATAATTTTTTTTCCTCATAGAATTTTAGTTTTCTTTCTTTACAAGATTTTAGTTTTCTTTCCTTATATTGGTAAAATTACGAAATTATTTTGTGGTAGTAGTACGTACCCTCACGATGATGATCAAAAAATTGCAAATTTATCTATTTGGTTTGGAATTTGGAAAGATTGATAGATATTTTCGAAAATGCAAATGACAAGAATTTGCAAACTTTGACTATCATGAATGTTAGTTGCTTAAACAAGCTAGGACCCGATAACATGTGGCTAGAGAATGTTCTCGAGTCTTAGATGAATTTGAATACTCACAAGTTATCAAAGATTTTGTGAATGTGTATTGAGAGATATAAAGGAGCCCAATTTGAAATACAACATTTTTTTTAGAACACGATACACCGTTAATAACAAAATATGTAATGTGACAATAGACAACGAGAGTAGTGAGAACATGGTATCTAAAGTATTGGTGAAAGTTAAGACAACAAAAATATTCATCTTGTTGTCAAATTTCACTAGTTAAGAAGGGGCAAGAATTTCAAAATATGGATATATGCAAAATTCTACTTTTTATTAAAAAAAATACTACAAAGATGAGATTGTATTTAATGTGGTAGAGATTGACGATTGTCATCTACTTTGGAGACAAACATTGTACTATGATATATATTCTACTTGTATAGACAGAGATAACACCTATGTATTTTGTGGGTAAGATAAGAATATTGTTATGTTGCCACGTGATGGGCCATTTGCGAATACTCAGGGCAAATAAAGAGCAAAAAATTTATAAGGCAAATGGCGAGGTTAAAAAGGAAGCCATTCAAGATGATCAGGATGTTATGATCATGATACAAGTGTAAGGATGAAGGCATTCTGGTAACATTGCAATTTAAGACCTCAAGCTCGAGCCACACTCTTATGATGAACAAGTTGAAGTTCAAAAGTTTCCAATACAAGAAAATGGAGTTGAACTTTCAAATCATGAATGAATCAAAAGTGAGACTTGTCAAATTCAGAATTAAAGTTTCGTTGACCTTCTCTATGATTGAAGTGTCAATGAACAACTAAGTATAAGAGAAATATGGAAGGTGTGGATTTGAGTTCTCGTACCTGTTTTTTTGTATTGAAAAAAACATCTTTGCATATTATAGTAGAAGATGAGAAAATATCTGTACCGAGAGTGAACTCAGGAATGAGAAATTGAACCTTTCTTTGTTTACGAAGGAATGTCACATAGAAAGTGTCCATGAGAAAAAAAAATATAATAAACAATTTATAAGTAAAGTTGACTTTAAAACAATGCAATTGATGAATATAACAATATTTTTCGAGCACGTCTAGCTATAAACATTTCTTCATTATTAGTAGGGATAATTGCAGCAACGGTCCCAAACCTTTCAGATTTTTACGCACTTTACCATAGCCTTTGATTTGTGCCAGCGGAGATCCCAAACCTTTAATAAATACGCGACGGAGGTCCAAATGGATGGTTTGACCGTTGGTTTGACCGAAATAGTGCACTTTGATTCATTTTAACCAATTTAGGAATGGTAAAATAGGAACTTGATAATTAC
>CAIGRN010089128.1:0-14084 GCA_903798345.1 Fraxinus anomala | reverse complement strand
ATATTTTTTAGCTGAGTGTATTCTACCATACGAGTAGATTAATGTAATATATTTATTCTCAAAATCAATTTAGGGTGAATGAGAAATTAAGGATAAAAGATGACAACTTGAAGTTAAAATAAATAGAGAATAAAAATTGATAGGATCATTCCCGATTTTCTCTCTTGCAAAATATAATCATCTCGTCCTGTATTATTTCATATTGTGCATTTTAGTCCTGAATATTATTTTCATGCATTTTAAGTCCTTCAATTTTAGCGAGATCAAAATATTAGTAGATTCACCGGTCTTGTAATTTGGATTGCTACTATTATAAGTCAAGATTGTCGTATTTTGGGAGACGAGTGTCGGAAGATCGTCACACCATGACGGGGTATTATCGTCTTAAGGAGAAAGAGTCAAACTCTTACCCTGACCATTATCATTTTGTTTTATTCCGTCCATTCTGTAAGTCAGAATTCTGCCCAATTGCTTATTTACTATAAAAAGATTATTTTGAACATAAATTATTGCACGGTAATAACAATATTTCTCCAACAATCTTAAGACGATAACTTCTTCTTTACGTGCTAATTTATATTCTGAAATTTTGTTAGATTATGGCAAATAATACTACATCTGTCGTACCCCTAACAATGCTCATAGGGAGAAATCGAAAAAATTCACGGGAGTGAATTTTAAGAGATATCAACAGAAAATGTTGTTTTATCTCACAACTCTGAATTTGACAAAATTCTTGAGTGAAGTTGCTCCAACTATTGAGAAAAAGAAAACAGATCCTCAAAAACGAGCAGCATTTAATGCATGAAGTTATAGTGACTTCTTGTGCAGAAACTATATCTTCAATTGCCTTAACAACACACTATACAACGTATACATTTCAGTTAAGACAACTTAACCACTGTGGGATTCATCGGAAAAAAAGTACAATACGAAAAATACTGGATTGAAGAAATTTGTTGTAGGCAAATTCCTGGAGTTCAAATTGGTAGATTCTAAAATAGTGATGAATCAAGTTCAAGATCTACAAATTATCTTGCATGAGATACATATAGAAGGTATGAAGCTCAGTGAGTCGTTTTAGGTCGCTGATATTATCGAAAAATTACCGCCAATGTGAAAAGATTTCAAGAATTACATGAAAACAGAAATACAAGGAAATGAGATTTGAATGTCTGATTGTAAGATTAAGAATTGAGGAAGTTAATCAAAATTCTGAGAAGAAATCTGGAAAGCTATAAATGGAGCTAAAATCAATTTGGTGGAGCTAAATACTAGAAAGAAAATGAAGCATTCAGGTAATGGCAAGTAAAATAGTAAGGCCAAGAAATTTAAAAGAGATTACTATAACTACGATAAGCCTGATCACATCGCAAATGACCGTCGATAAAAAAAAAAACAAAACAAAAAGGACTAAGTACACTTGACCGAGAAAAACAAATTATCTAACGGTGTATCTGAACTAATGCTGTCAATTGTTGTTTTTGAAGCAAACATGGTGGACAATTCGAGAAAATGGTTCGTATATACTAGAGCTACTCGCCACGTTTGTGCTGATAAAGAGATGTTTTCATCTTACACTCCTATAAATGGACGACAACTATTTATGGGCAACACCAAAACTTGTAGGTCTGGATAAAGTAGTGCTGAAGATGAAATTAGACAAAGAAATAACCATCATCGATGTGTTGCATGTTCTTGATATTCGTAAGAACTTGGTATTTGGAGATTTGTTAAGCAAAAATGAGTTTAAGTTAGTATTTGAGTCTAACAAGTTTGTACTCATAAAAAATGATATGTTTGTGGGCAAGAGAACTTAGTCAATGAGTTATTCAAAATGAATGTAATGCTTATACTTCGTGATTTTGACATTAATAAAAATAAATTTTCTATTTACTTGATTGAGCCATCTAATTTATACTTTAAGTAAATCAGTAAGTTTAGATTTATTACCTTCTATTTCATTTGATCAAAATCATTGGTGCGAAACTTGTGTAGATGCTAAATCAGCTAAAATACTGTTTCATTCAGTTGAAAAGAACTCGAATCTTCTATAACTAATTCACAGTGATATTTGTGATTTAAAGTTTGTCCAAACTAGAGGAGGTAAAAAGTATTTTATTACTTTTATAGATGATTGCACAAGATATTTAATTCACAGTGATATTTGTGATTTAAAATTTGTGCAAACTAGAGTAAGTAAAAAGTATTTTATTACTTTTATAGATGATTGTACAAGATATTGTTATGTCTATTTGCTAAGAAGTGAAGACAAGGCCTTAAAAGTATTTAAACAGTATAAGAATGAGGTTGAGAATCAACTTAACAAACGAATAAAAGTTATTCGTAGTGACATAAATGGAGAATATGGAGCACCGTTCGAAGAATTTTGTTTAGATTCTGGGATTATTCGTCAAACTACAGCTTCTTATTCACCTCAGGTAAATAGTATTGCTTTACGCAAAAATCGTACTCTTAAAGAGATGATGAANAATAAAAGTTATTCGTAGTGACATAAATGGAGAATATGGAGCACCGTTCGAAGAATTTTGTTTAGATTCTGGGATTATTCGTCAAACTACAGCTTCTTATTCACCTCAGGTAAATAGTATTGCTTTACGCAAAAATCGTACTCTTAAAGAGATGATGAACGCTATATTGATTAGTTCTGATTTACCTCAAAATTTACGGGGGAAGCAATTCTCTTAGTTAACCGCATTCTAAATAAATTACCACACAAAAGTAGGAACGAAATTCCTTATGAATTATGAAAAGGTCATAAACCTTCATATAAATAATTAAAAGTGTTGGGGGGGGGGGTGTTTGGCTACGGATAGAAGTATCAAAATCTAAACATGTTAAAATATAGCCTAAAACCATCGATTGCATATTCATTAGATATGTTAATAATAGTAGTGCTTATCGGTTCCTCGTACATAAATCTAACATTCTGACTGTACATAAAAATACTATCATTGAATATAAGAATTGCGTATTTTTTGTGGATGTTTTTCCTTGTAGGAATAGGAAATAGATGAGTTCACATTATGATACTGCAATTGGTAATCATTAAAGTAATGAAGAACCAAGATGTAGTAAAAGTATCAAACTATCTACATCTTTTGATCCAAAATTTTTAACTTATTTGTTAGAAAATGCCTAAAATATTCAATGAAGCAATGTCAAGTCCAGAATCTCATTCTGGAAAGAGGCTATCAATAGTGAAATTGATTTTGTTATGCAGAATCATACCTGAAAGTTGGTAGATTTCTTACCTGATAACAAATTGTTAGGTTGTAAATGAATTTTTCTCACGCATTTTTTACAACGTAAATTATACCGCAAGTGGATGATGTCAAATTTTGTAATATAATAATGAAATTAGGATGTCGAACTTACAGAGATTGATATAATTTCTACAAAGTATTATAATTGAATAGCTTCTATTTTATCTAGACAATCAAATTATAATATCAAGAGTTTTGAACCAATCTAATGATGAATATGGTGATAAATTCAACAAATAAATGCAAGTTAGGAGAATAATCAAGATGAGAAAGTCTATGGTTATGATTTCACCTAACTATTAAATATAATTATCAAAAAACTAGTTATCTCTAATCAAATTTTCATATTTATAAGCAAGAACTCTAATATAATTTTACCCTCTTTCTCGAGTGTCGGGTAAAAATTAATTCTAGGAATTAATTTTAATAACTCTATTACGAATTAAAATCAAGATTTATCAAGATCGTGGTTCTTAGATGGAACAAGGTTCATATATTCTACACTTTCTCTCAAAATCCATAAAATCTAAGTTGTGTTATTGTTATGATCGCGCCTCAATTCCCCTATCTTGAGTGTCAAAATTGACTAATATCTAATTATTCAATTAGTGATCAATTAACTGAAAGTATTGAATCAATAATACAAATAAACGGAAAGAAAAATTTCATAGAAATAACTAAAATCAAATCAAATCATATTCTCAAGTTTTGGTTACATCAAATCTTAGAAGAATTATTTAATTCATGACAGAAGCCATAAAAATATTCAAACTCAACTAAAACAACATAGAAAAAATTGTTTTGGTAGATCTTTAATCTCCTTTGTGACGTTGTTTGTGATTTCTACTTGATTTTTCGATGATTGCTTGCTTATTGCCTTCTTGGATTATTACTCTTGACTCGATGAATTATATTAAAAAGTGATCTTCAAGGTTGTATTTATATCATCATGAAGTCTTGGAAAAGTTAGGGTTGGATTGGAATTTAAAATAGACCAAAATATGAAAAAAAAAATCCATTTTCTTGCCCGACGGCGCCACGATGCCTCGACGCCTCGATGCTGTTGAAATTCAATAATAGCGGTGCTGCGGCGCCAACTTTCGGGTGGAAAGATCAGCAATGTGCATCCTTCATTATTTTATCATAAACATTTGATTGAAGTGATTCAAAATGCGTTGGAAAGATAACTCAAAGGGATACAACTTTACTTATGATAACTTTCTCCAATTCGAGCGTTTAATATGTCAAAAATGGGTTTCAATCTCTAGATAAAAATTTGGAACATACTTGTGCGATTGAAAATTGATTTGTAAAAATATTTTGATCACATTTCACTCCTTTCTGACTTCCAATTGCATCCCGATGACTCCAAGAAATCTTCAATTATAGTTTCGTGGTTCGAATCAACTACTAAAAATTTGCAATCGAGTCCTCAAACTTTGAATTTCACCATTTTCGTCGCTATTCGGTTCTTTCTTTCAATTTAGCCTCCAATCATCAAGTTTCACCTAATCGACATTAACTTCTCCTTGATTCATGCCAAAATCATTCTTTTATACAAGTTTCTCATAATTGACACCAATTCACCTAACCTATAAAATAATACGAAAACACAAATCAAAATGTTCCAAAACTTTAAGAATCAAACGAAATATCAAGATTAAGTAGCATTAATATGATGAGTGAAACATACTCATAAATTTTCAAAAAAAAAAAAAAAAATAAAGATTGATGGATCAATTGATAAATATATGGCCAGATTGGTAGCTAAAGGATTCAAAAAAAAGATTTTGATTTCTTCGATACAAACTCACTTGTGACAATGATAACATCTATTAGAGCATTAATTGCAATCGGAACATTGCATAATCTGGAGATCCATCAGATAGATGTTAAAATAGCTTTCTTAAATGGTGAGTTAGAAGAAGAAATTTATATGGATCAACTCGAGGGGTTGCATTGCACTTGGACAAGAGAAAAAGTGTGTAGACTCATTAAGTCTTTATATGGACTAAACCAAGCGACAAAACAATGACATGCAAAATTCGATAAAACTACGTTGTCAAATGATTTTAAGATTAACAAGTATGACAAACGCGTTTATATTTAAACTACACCAAGTGCATATGTAACGTATGTCTATATATTGATGACGTGATAATTATGGATAGCAATCATGATATCATAACAACTATTAAGACAATGTTGACAAAACTTTTTGACATGAAAAGATATGAGTATTGCAGATGTAATATTAGGAATTAAAATCCTTAAGACAGAGTGACTTGTTCTATCCCAACCTCAATATATTGAGACCGTATTTAAGAAGTTTCATATATAAGATGAAAGTTCAGTTAAAACTCCTATAGACTTGAGTCTACACTTGGCTAAACATAAATGCGAACATGTATCTCAATTGGAGTACTCTCGGATAATAGACAGTAGAATGTATATTACAAACTGCACTTATTCGGATGTTGCGTATGCAATAAACAAGCTCAGACTGCTCAGTAGATTTAAAAGTAACCCAAATAATGACCATTGGAAAGTATTGGTAAATGTTCTTAGATATCTACGACACACCTCAAATTAGTATGCATTGTGATAGTTAGTCAACTATCGATAGAGCACAAAATAGTATGTATAATGGTAAGTCTCGACATATTCGTCGAAAATATAATAAAATTAAGTAGTTGATCTCAAATGGTATTATTTCCATAGATTATGTAAAATTTATGCTTACCAAGAGATACTGTCCCTATTTGGGGAGAATTGACTTAAAACCTACTACGTAAGGATCTTTGTAATGGTAACCCAACTTTGCTGACTAGAGATCCCAAAACCTTGGTTTAATGGGACAACTAACTTATGAAGATTCAAATAGTAAATTCGACAGCATTCTACTATAGAAGGTTCAAATCTATAAGGTACAAATCCCGATGTACTAACTTTCTGCCGATCTTTCTATAGGATCTGCATAGTCTAGTACATTACTTTCTATTCATGTGGATGATTGTTGAAATATTGGTTTAATTAGTTGGTTTGATCAAATTTTGACCAATTATTTAATTGTATCCCGTTAGTTGGACAATAGATTTCTTTGACCTAATGTATTATACTCTATGAGTAGATTAACGTAATGTATTATTTTCTCAAATCCAATTTAGGGTAAATGAGAAGTTAAGGCCAAAAGTGACTACTTGAAGTTGAAATAAATTGAGAATAAAAATTTGTGAAAAATCAAAAAATCCCAATCCCACATAGGAAATTTGGAAGGATAGTAAATACTTTATATTGCTCAAGTTTGGAACGGCCTCAAGGGATACCAATAGTCTTTGAAGTGAAGAATATCTATATACTAGTAGGTTGAGCCAAAGCTCACATGAGCGCTTTTATCGTCCGTTCGACCGGTTAGCCATTGGCTCGGCACGAGTCAGGATTGTGGGCTTGGGCCAAATTGATATATATTTTTTGGTAAATTAATATTTGAATAATATTATTTATTATTAATTTAAATAATATATTTATTCATGTTATTTATTTATTCCCCGGACTTTTATGTGCATGACACGTGACTTCTCCTAAAAACTGACGGTTGACTGTTAAACTTCTGTCCAAATAGGTTGTGTCTGTTCAAGACACAACTTTTTAACTTCTATAAATAGGTCCTCATATGTCGAATTTTATTCATTCTAAAAGCATTCCCGATTTTCTATCTTGCAAAATATAATCATTTAATCCTGCATTATTTCATATTGTGCATTTTAGTCTCGAATATTATTTTTGTACATTTTAAGTCCTACAGTTTTAGAGAGATCAAAACATTAGTAGATTCGTCAGGTCTTGTAATTGGAGTGCTACTATTCAAATCGAGGTCGCAGTATTTTAGGAGACGAGGGCCAGAAGTCCGTCACACTAGTGCAGGTAATATTGTCTTAAGGAAAAAGAGTCAAAACTCTTGCATCGACCATTATCATTCTGTTTTATTCCTTTCATTTTGTAAGTCGAAATTCTGGCCAATTGTTTATTCATTGTAAGAAGATTATTTCGAATATAAATTATTGCAAGATAATATCAATATTTCTCTAACATTGTTCACTGTTGATGATGGCAGTGCTCGCCCAATCCTCAAGAAGTATGTTTTGCATTTAGAGCACTTCCAATGTTGCTATAAATTAGATTTAAATCTTCAAAGTGGTTGGAAACTTTTTAAATGGAAACCTCTTCATGAAATTTGCAATTTATAATTTCTTGTATGAAATTTTTACTCATAAGTGATATTTTACTTATAAGTATTTTTTATATATAAGTTAATATTTAACTTAAAAATTTAAGTTATTATTTTTTACTTTCAAGTAAATTTTGCAATTATAAGTTAATTTTGTACTTTTAAATAATTTTACATATTAGTGAATTTTTACTTAAAAGTAATTTTCATATTTTATAAATGAATTTTGATTTATTAGTAATATTTTTATTTTAAGAACAATTTTTATAAAAAATGATTTTTTTATATCTTGTGAGTAATTTCTTGTTATATAAATAATTTTTTTTAGTTAATGTATACAAGTTAGTTTTGAATAAAATATGTTGATAGGAAATAATTATTTTATAGAAGATAAAATTAGAAGAATATATAGGAAATGGTCAAAACCCATAAATTTGGTGGGTTGAAAGAAATAGTAAAAATTATTCTGCATCAATTTTGGATGATTCTTAAACCATCCAAAATCGGTGCTCGAAAAAAAAAGTAAGAACCAAATTATTATTTTAATTTAGGGAAAAAAAACTCCTAAGTAGGCCCTTAATGAATAGCAATTCACATTGGATATATTATTTTAATTTAGGGATAACTGCACCAGCGGTACCAAACCTTTCATTTAGTAGCAGACTTTGTCCAAACCTTTCATTTGTGCACTAACGGTATCAAATATTTCATTTTTGCTACCAACGGTACCAAACTTTTCAAAATGTTCGTAGCTGAAATTCAAATGGATTGTTTCTGTTAGTTTGATCGCTAGTTGACAAAATAATTGACTTTGACATTAATATTGACTGATTTTAAAAGGTTAAAATGATAATTTTACAATTTTTAATGATAAAATAACCAAAATCAAATAATTAAAATTAAAAACACATCACACCTTCTTCTTCTCCACCCACCCCTACTCCAAATTTGCAAATCTGGGAAATCAACCTTGAAAATGCTTCAACGAGCTCGGGAACAGGTTTCTGATGCCATGGATTTGATGATTCGAAGAGGTTAATTTCCCAAATTTGCAGATTGGGGGAGGGGTTGGGTGGAGAATAAGAAAGTGGAATGTGTTTTTAATTATTTGATTTTGGTTCTTTTATTATTAAAAAAATATAAAATTACCATTTTGACCTTTTAAAATCAGTCAATATTATTGTCAAAGTCAATTATATTGTCAACTAACGATCAAACTAACAGAAACTATCCATTTAGACTTTAGCTGCTGATATTTTGAAATGTTTGGTACCGTGAATGACACAAATAAAAGATTTGAGCAAAATCCGTTACTAAATGAAAGGTTTGGTACTGCTTTTGCAATTATCCCTTTAATTTATCTAGGTTTTAGGTTTTTTGGATAGTAGCATGGATGAGTACGAGTGTAGTTTGGATAATATATGAAGATTAGGTTGGGAAATCTAGATAATCTTTTTTTCATATTGTTTTTCTTGCACATGTATATATGTCTTTCTGCAGTTGTCCGACTATGTAAAGTGAATTTAATGGCATGCACAAATTAAGGAGGTTGTCCCCATATAATATTCCACTGTGTGTTAATGCACGTGTATGTATTAATGATATTGATGGGTATGTCTTTATACGAGGATGCCTTCATAGCAATGCACCACGAATTGAATTGATCTGTGTTTTATTTGGAAGTGGGGTTTGGGTCTAGAGCAATAGGCCTGGACATGAATGACAGTGAGTGGAAATGTGTTGTAAATACTTTAACTTGGTCAGCGATTAATTAATCAGTGTATGTGCATTCATCTGTTGAATCTGCTAACTTCACCCGTAGGAATAACATGTTAAAATCTCCATGCATTTCTTCAATTTATCATCTTTCTAAGTATCTGTGATTTATTTGATTTGCTATGACATTGCCAAAAAAAATTTAAAATGAAAATTATGTTTCGTGTTGCATTCTGCTATCCGTTCGGTATCTCTGGTCTTTTTCGAAGGATTTTAAAAATTGAATCGTCACCAAGTTTCTGTGATGTTTACATGGAAGAAAAAGAAACCCATGGGAAGTTCGAAACTGTGACACATATTCACTCATTTTGCTCTGATTCCACAGGAAAACATGTCCAAATTAACCCTGATTCAACTAGAATATATACTCTGAAATTGTTTTATTAATAGTTTGATTGTGTAACTACTCTACAATCTTTCATATTACTATAAACAGTGCATGCTTTCTCTTTGTAGTTCGTGAAATTTGATATAAAAGTGATACAAATTGTGAAATTCTATTATTTCATTCATAGGGAAGCTCCGCGGGAGTATCCTAAAAATAGTAGAATCTCTTTTGTAAGCTGACCCAGAGAATGAGTTTTTTCTTATTGGTCGCCCCAAGGGACAAATTCTGGATAGAAATGTGTAATTTGTCGCTTGTTTGATGTTAGATCACTAGTTATGATACCGAACAAATAGAACGTGGATTGTACAAGGGAAAGTTTAAGATTCCTAATTCACTTTGTTCGAATTTAGTTTGTTGGTAAAAACAGTTAAAACTTCAAACAAATTCCGGGCGACTCTTTCATCAGTTCACTAGTCACCTCACTGGTTCACTGGCTGTTAGTTTTGGTCGTGTATATGTTCAAACTGAAATAGTAATGTAAGTTGGGTGATCAAACTGAAACGAATTAAAGTTAGAACACCAGCACGAAAACAATCCGATTAGTTGAGTGACTGCTAGTGAAATTGCCAACAAATTTACAGATATTTAAATTAGAATTAATAATAGAAAATCCACTAAAAACGTTTTCATTTGTGATATACCATTATCTATTGAAAATCACAGAAAATCCCCATATTTGAAACATTTTGTACGAAAAACTCCATACCGTCAAATTTGCTGTTAAAAACAGTAAAAATGTTCAAATTAAAAAATAATAATTGCAATTTTAGCATCTAAAATTTTTATTCTTTTACAAATTATACCCATTTTTTTATGTACCACCCGCAATCTCAAACCTAAAACTTTAATTTCCACCCCACGTCACTTCATTTTCTTCCCTAAAATTTTATTATTTTACTTAATCCCATTCAAAATCCTCCAAAATTCCTTATTCCAAATTCCTCATTTCTTCTTTCATTTCCAAGATAGGTTAGGATACACACCTAAGACATATGGTCAATTATAGATTGCACTACTTAAGATATCATGCGGTGTTAGAAGGATATACCGATGCAAATTGGATATCTGACACGAAGGATTCAAAGTCTACCAGTGGTTATGTGTTTACCATTGGAGGTGGAGTTATGTCCTGGAAATCATCTAAGCAAACGTGTATAGCTCGACCCATGATGGAGTCTGAGTTTATTACTTTAGATAAAGTCGGAGAAGAAAGAGAAAGGCTTTGTAATTTCCTTGAAGAAATTCCATATTGGGGAAAACTGGTACCAACAGTTAACATACATTACGATAATCAATCGACAATTGTAAGGGCACATAATAACATGTATAATGGTAAATCTTGACATATACGTCAGAGACATAATACCATTAAACAGTTAATATCGAATGATATAATCTCTATTCAATATGTTAGGTTAAAAGAGAATTTGACAGATCCTTTGACGAAAGGATTTACTAGAGATCAAGTATACCATCTTTCAAGGAGAATAGGCCTAAAGCCTATCGAATAAGAATCACTATGGCGGAAACCCAACCTTGTAGATTGGAGATTTCAAGATCTTGGTTCAATGGGACAACTAAGCCATAAACGATTCGGGGTAAAACACTTATTCCCATTCTTAAAGTGTGAAAGTGCTATGGTAAACATGTACAAGGATAAGTGAAAAACTTTTAATAATTCCTGTAACTTGAAGAAGAAAGGTAGGAGATCACCTATATAAGTGTGAAGTGGGGCCGCTTCTACGAGAATTTGAGGCTTAATTCTCCGAAAGCACTTATGAAACCAAGAGTTGTTCAGGGTCAAAACGGACACAACCATGAGAACTGGAATGGTTAGACGAGTTATGGTGTTGGTATAGTTGTCTGAATTTACACGAACGGTTGAATGGATCAAGACATCGCGTTCACCAACTAGCCTAGTAAATTTGATTATATCCAACTAAGGAAGGTTCAAAGCCACAAGCTACCTATCCTGATGCTATGACTTGTCACACGAACTCCGTTGTTAGAATCTGCATTCATTTGCATTTGCTGTGCATATCACGGAATTTTCATTCATGTGGGAGATTGTTGGAAATTAGTTTGAAAGATTGAAATTTGGTTAAGTGATATAATCAAAACTTGGGAAAAGTGTCTTTCGTGTCAACTTCGACCAAATATTCGGACTTGATCTGATAGTTAAATTATAAAAGTAAATAGACCAACTTGTTCTACTCGTCGAGTAGATCGTCGTGGTATATTTGGAATCTCAAAATCAATTTCGGATAAATAAGAAATTTCATTCCAAAGTTGGGAAGAAAATAGAGGAAGCTATTTGAAAAATTGACTAAGACTGTTACTAGTTTATGGCTGGATTGTCGCTTGAGCGATAGGCCAGCAACAGGCTAGAGAAAAAGTCACTGTTTTTATCGCTCGAGCGAGGCGATATCGATAGGTTAGCGACAAGTGAATGGTGCAACCTTTGGCAAGAGTCGATGAGCTTGTGACGCGATATTTCATTCACAACTCCTCATCCTCTATATATAGGACCCCTTGGACGTTCCATTCTTCACATCAATGATATGCAATCATTTTCTCTCATTTCTCAACCAAATTCTTGTATTCTTGTTGCATAAATTCTCGTTTTCTTCACTTTGCATTCCGGAGTTCGTAAACCAAATTCTGGTTCGCCGTTTCTTGTGTGTTGTAGTTCTACTCACACAAGAAGTGTGTTGTAGTTCTACTCACACAAGAAGATAGTCGTTGTATTTTGAGAGTTGATTGCCATAAATTGTAGGCACCGTTGCGGGACAAATTCGACTTAAGGACAAAGTGATCAACACTTGCCTCGACTTTGATATTATTTCTGTATAGTGCACAATATTTGAAGATTCTTTTGGAGTTCATTTCCTACAGTTACTCTGCCGAAATTTCTACAGAATTTGTAAGTAATTTTTGAAGACCTTCCAGGCGTTGTTTGTCACTCTATGCTTGAAATTTTCCAACAATTCATATCCATGCTGGCCGAGTTTCACAGCTTCAAGGAACTTGAAATATTCAAAGATAAACTTTGAATCTGGACAGATTTAACAAAATCTGCATAGCTAGATTCGAGAATTACCAATTAATGAAGGTAATCGAACAAAATCTGCTTTCCCTGTTGAAGAATATTGGGCAGCATTATGTGAAGAGGAATCTTCAAATTGCTTACCTTGTAAATGGGCAGCACGCTTTGCATTTTTTGTATCAAGAGCAAAATCCATATCAATGCTTAAAAACCAAGAGACCCGTATGGAAAAGTTAGATGGCCAGCAGTATGCAAGGCTAGATTTCGAACCCAAACTGAATATCCCAGGCAAGTAGGCTGTTGGTTAAGCTGGATACCTAGGACTCAAGAGTCTGCGTTTGGTAAAACATTGCTGGAAACGAACCTTATATGCTGGAAACTCCGAACGGGCAGTGTATGAGTGAAGAAATGAGCTGTTGCCAGCTTAAATTCTTGCAAGGAAACTCGAAATGTATGTAATATGCCTGAGTATAATGATAAACACGTAAAGAACACAGGCTGGAATTCAAAAAACTGTTTGGGAATTTTTTTGAATTTTGGCCAAACCAAGCACAAAGAATTTTTGAATTCTTTGCCAAAACGGGTAAGGTATGACTCCAAAAAGCAGGGAACAATGCTGTAATACTGCAAGGTCAGTTTGAGTAATTCAAATTTTCAAATAAGGGGAGAAGAAAATTTGAATTAATTGCCCAAACAAGTAGAAAACAGCAAGACAAAAACTTGAATCTTCAAGAGCTCATTAAAACCTGCTGGCCGGTTTCAATATATCGAGAACAACATGAATCTTCAAGAACATAAACTTCCAAACATTCAAGAAAGCTTGATGAATAAAGCATACAAGTTGTCGGCAGAACCTCAAGATGTATGGCTGGATTCGAACTTATACCAGGAGCCTGAAAAATTCGAACAAAGAACATAGAAATCTGGATGAAGAAACCCAAAATCTGCTTGCTAAATTCGAAAATACCTGAGGAAGGAAGGTAAAAAGCGAATTAAGCAACAATACTCCCCTTAAACCTTCTGGCCGAAACTTCAAGACTCTAAGAAACTTGAAATCTTCAAAGCTAACCTTTTGAATCTGGACAGATTTTATAAAAGCTGTATTGCTGGATTCGAAATACCAAGCGATGAATGTAAAATCCAACAAAGATCAACGAGCTCACAACTGCAAGGCGCAACTAAAGCAAGTGTTTCACTAAAGACTTTCAATCTCTTAACACCTTACATTGTGGCTTATTTGTAATATTATTTTATTAAAAAATGTGTGATTGAAAAAGAAAGAGAAAAAAATGTATTAAAATTTTAATGGGATCAAACAAGTACACTTAATGGTGGACAAAATGATCAAATCAAATCAGA
>CAIGRN010089103.1:0-19497 GCA_903798345.1 Fraxinus anomala | reverse complement strand
AAAACTCAAAACCTATTTGCTATTCGATTAATATTGCTATTAATTTGAACTTGATCGAATATTTACTCATCGTGGGTTCGACACTCTACACACTACTATATTACTTATTCACAATCCCGTTCACTTGTGGAAAATCAAACGATCAAGTTTTTGACGCCATTGTCAGGGACTATTGTATTTAATTAATATTAGCTTTAATTTGAATTTTTATTGCTTACTTATTTTTAATTTGATTACTACTTTAATTAATTTTAGTTTCAACAATTTTTTGTTATTTGCTTTTTTTTTTTTTTATTTTTTATNCTTGCGAAAAATCAAACGATCAAGTTTTTGACGCCATTGTCAGGGACTATTGTATTTAATTAATATTAGCTTTAATTTGAATTTTTATTGCTTATTTATTTAGTTTCAGTGTTTTCTATTTTTTTCCTTTTCAGGACTTTGTATGCGCAATTTGAGACATGGTAATCTTGTTCAATTTGATTCGAAAATTGAATGAACATTCATGTTGAGAAGAAGAGAACAATTAGAAGCACGCCAAAAATAGAAAATAGCTCTCATAGCAGAACATAATCAAATTTCCATCGGGGGCAAATGAAGAAGCAGCACATCCAATTGCGGCGGCAGAGAATGAGAATGCTAGGTTGATGAGAGAGTATATGGTTCCACCGATCGTAGAAAGCCAAACCAGTATCGTGTATCCAACATTTGGTAAGGCAAATTTTCAACTTTGGACGGATGTGATCAATATATTCCAGAATGCACTACAATTCTTTGGGAGGGCTACTGTAAATCCCAATGCTCATATCTCAAGATTTCTAGACATGTGTGCAACAATATAATATCCAGAGGTTGCAAGTGAAGCAATCCGACTGAGGCTTTTTCCTTACACTTTGAGAGATTCAGCTAAGGAATGGTTGGATACTTTTCCTCCTCATATCATCACCAGCTGGAAAAGTTTGAACCAAAAATTCCTGAACAAATATTTTCCACCTAAAAGGATTGTCGGGTTGAGGGATGAAATCACTACATTCTCTCAGCTTGACTCGCAGTGCTACTATGAGGCTTGGGAAAGATACAACGGGTTGCTTTGTCAATGTCCATAGCTTGGGCTGCAAATTGGCTCCAAGTTCAATATTTCTACATTGGGCTAAATCCGACAAGTAGGGCTAATATCGACTCCACATGTTATGGAACTATTACAAAGAGGACGGCGGATCAAGTCTATCAAATCATGGAAGATTTGGCATTCACTAGTACATTGTGGCCAACACAAAGAACATGTGTACAAAAAGTAGTTGGAAAACATGAGGTGGATCCATTGACAGCAATCTTAGTGCAACTGGCAGCTTTAGCTCAGAAAGTGGAACAGATGAGCGCAATTCAAACAGCTAGACTAAAACGCAAGCATTGTGGAGCAAACCATGAGAGCATAGATTGCAATGTAGGTAGTCCGTTTGTCCAATCAGTGGAAGATGTTAACTACATACAAAACTTCCAGAGGCAGCAAAAAATCCCTTTTCCAACACATACAATCATGGTTGGAGAAATCATCCCAACTTCTCATGGAGCAGCGATCAGGGAGTTCAAACTGCACCATAGCAGACTGCGCCGCCAGGTTTTCAGCAGACTGAAAATAAATCTTCATTAGAAGATCTTGTTAGTAAATTGGCAGAAATATCTACTCAATACATGCAAAGAACGGATAAGAGTTTGCAAGTTTAGGGAACTGCTATCAAGAATTTGAAAAATCAGATGGGATAGATAGCTAAGGCACTCTGAGAAATGCAGCTAGGAGTACTGTCAAGTGACATTAAGACAAATCCCAAATAGTAGGTAATGGCAGTAAAATTTGTAGAAAGTGAGGAGATTCAAGCAATCACTACACACAGCGGGGTTCAACTTCCAAAAATCATAGTTGAGAGACAGTTGGTAATGAATAAAAATGTGCCTTCCACAATCGAGGAGCACTTGGAGAAATCTGAGCAAAATATAGAATCAGAGAAAGAAAAAGTATCAAATGATCCAAAGGTTATGATAACCACTACCGGAAAATATGTTTCACAAATACCCTTCCTACAAAGATTGCAAAAGAGAAAGCTGGAAGAACAGTTTGCAAAGTTCTTGGACATCTTCAGGAAGCTTATTGAAGCTATATCTCAAATACCCAACTATGAAAATTTTCTGAAAGAGATCCTATCGAAAAAGTGAAAGTTTACAGATTTTGAGACCATCAAGTTAAATTAGGAGTGTAGTGCCATCTTGCAGAACAAATTACCTCCTAAACTAAAAAGATCCTGGGAGTCTCTCAATACCTTGCACAATAGGAAGTACTTTGAATTTTAATTGTTTATGTGACTCAAGAGCAAGTATAAACTTAATGCCTTTTTTATCTATAGAATTAGGGTTTGGAAGAGCTAAATGACACATCCATCTCCCTTCAATCGGAGTATTTTTGAAATAACGACATATTTATCATGATCAATTACTTGAAATAACGACATATTTATATGGGAGTATTTTTGTTGTTTTGGAACGCAACAATTGGTATTTTGGGTAACTAACAGTAGTTGTAGTATATCTGGAATTTGTTTTTAATATGGACTAGAAGTGAATTTTCCATAAAATGTTAGACTTTATTCCAAAATGTGCAAGCTTATAAAAACCGGTACATTGTTCTCAAACGAATGGTTACATGACTATATATAAGACTTTTCCCTTTGACAATTTTACTCCAACATTTAGGGTGTATTCTCTTTACCGTTTTCAAATCGTTTTCTGTTTTCGATTTTTCAAAATAGTGAAAACGCGTTCTCTTTCCTATTTTCGAAAACGTGCTTTTGAAAACAATTAAGTTAAAAATTTACAAAGAAAACCTAAAACGTGTTTTCAGTTATAATCAAACCAAAATTTTCAAAAAGCATTTTGGATGTTTTTAGTTTAACGTCACCCCAACTACCACCAATGCCGCTTACACCACACCGCCGCTGCCGTCGCTGCAACCACCACAAAAACCACCATCCACCATAGCCACCACCACAAAAATCATCCACAACAGCCACGCACCGAAACACCACCGTCACAGAAAAATTAACAACAAATGATAAACATTAAGCCGCCGGAGGCGCGAGCATCGTCGTTGAAAGCGTCGTCGATCGGATCAAACTCCAACTCGAGTTCGAGTTCGATTGTCGCTGCAGAGAAAGCGTTCCCCTTCATATCCAAAGGCTGGTGCGACGTTTGCTCATCAGCCGATGTCGATGTCCTGCTGCTCAAGAACCGGGCCAACTCCTTCAAAACTTAACAGATAGAGAACTCGAGAATTTCCTCAACTCGGCTTCGAATTCACCATTCAGCGATCCTACAGTTATAGCCTCTGCTACTCTTAATCCCCCTCCGCCAGCGGAAATTAACTTCGTTAGAAAGCCTCAGCCAAGATTGTCCGAATTTTGGAAGGCGTATTCGTCTCCCAACTTCAAGTTGTACCCACGCCGCAGATTAAGATCGATTTGTCTGCCATTAAGAATGCAATTGTTGCGGAGGTCGATGAGGAGGAGGAGAACGAGAGGGAGACTTTCAAGAGTTGGAGAAGGGTGAGGTTTAAGGAGAGGGAAAGAGAGGAATGATAGTTTGGGGAATTCTGGGAGTTGAGAGAGAGATAGAGAGAGACGACAGAGAGATGAGAAGGAGAGAGAGAGATGGGAAGAAAGAGAACAGGTTTTCCAATTTTTGATTTTTGAAAACAATTTTTCAAAATACCAAAAAGAACACATTTTCAAAAATCTCAAAATAGACATTCAAAAAATAAAACTCAAAATGAATTCAAAACTCAAAACACAAAGAGAACAGCCCCTTAGAAATTAGATTACTACATCTAAGATTTGTGTATGATTTTTTTACATATTTCTTAGTTCATAATATTTCTTCGAAGTTAGAAGTTTTGTTCAATCATAAAATTCGTTTACAAGATATATCTGGCCTATATGATATATTTAGACTTACCATCTTTCTAGCAATTACATATCATCCCCTCTACGTTCATGAATGGTTACAAAACATGTACTCCGTTGTAGTGATGTCAATGCTCGGCTCGGCCCGTATAAGCACGAGCTCGGCTCGTGAGCTCGTAAAAAAAATAATTAATTATTTATTTATTTTTAGCTATACCTAGACATTTAAAAAATAATAATATTTGACGAGCCGCTAATCAAAAACTAGCCGAGCAGGCTCGGCTCGCCTAGCAAGCCAGCCTGCTCGGCTCGGGCTCATCTTTTTTACGAGCCCGAGCGGCTCGTGGCTCGTTTTTGACGAGCTGAGCGGCCGAGCGGCCAAGCCGACGAGCCACTCGGCTCTTTTGCCACCTCTACTCCGTTGAATTTCAATTAAAAGAAAGTTAATTACATATGCCATTACAAATGGCTTGAAAACTTAAAAAATAATAAGCTCCCCTTTGAACCACATTTTTCTTAGAATAGATTTATAAAAAGTAATTTTTTTGAAAATATGGAATTACAAAATACGAAATAATTTTAAATTTACATGCAAATTATTTTAATAAGAATATATATTATTGAAAATGAGTGTAAGAAAAATTAATTTTAAATAATGGAACTGAAAGAGGGACTAAATAGAACTAAATAAAGCATCTGATATTTTTCAACTATAAACATTAAATAATCAATCAAAAATAACATTCTTACAAAGATTATTCATGAAGTTTTTTCGTGATGCGTTGACAAAAAAACATTTTGGAGAAAATAAAGCAAAACAATATAAAATGAATAAAGCAAGACGAAGACCAACCTTACTTACAGAGGAAGCAACGCCAACGTTGTAGACCTGGGGAGAAGCCAAAAATAACGACTTTACCTTTTAAGTTAATATACCAAACAAAAAATTGAAAAACCAAAAAAGGAACCTCCAGCCAGCCAAAATCCTCCTCACCTCAGCCATCAGCTCCACCGCCGCCACCACCAGTCTCCAGCTGCTCATCTTTGCAATACAAAGTCCCTATTGGAACATTTTTTTGAGAAAATGTATTTTGCAATAATAATTTTTTGGAGGATGTGTGGCTAAAAAATATGAAAAAGTTCTAAATTTACAAGTAAAATTATTTTATGTGAGAATGTGTAGTTAAAAATGAGTTTTGAAAAAATAAGTTTCGGATAAAATGGAGATCAAAGATGTACAAAGTCAATCAGAAACCTAAAAACAAGAGAAACACTTTCCACCAGAAATTGGTGCACATTTTGTTTAGTTTCTATCAGCATTTGTTTTCAAAATTTAGTAATATAAATGTTAAAACAAAATATGTCAACGTAAACAATTTGTTTAATAATAATTTCTGAAATCCAACTGACCATTTACAATAATAATAAAAATAACGTCTCCAACTCACCCATCACCACTTGTCAACGTAAACAAATTAGTTTGTTTTGTTTTACAAGGGAGGGACCTGTTTCATAAATTCACTGGTCAAGTAAATACGCTAAAAAGTATAGCATAATTAGTCATTCACTCTCATTTCTTTGTTGATTTTCAAGCTCCTCTCTCTCAGGTAAGGTTTGTCTCTCAATCAGAAAAGTATTTGATATTCATTCTAGCATTCGACCCTCTTTTTCTTTTTCTCCTGTTTTACATTTTCTAGAAATTGTGTTACTAAGCTTTATATATTGTCTCGTCTTCTGGATCTATATAATCCATGATTCAACAGTAAGCTTAAGCCTAAACAGAGATGTCTAAGAATGATGACATTGACCAACTATCTTTGGCTTCGAGTTTGCCAACAGAAGAACGAAATGGAGGAGAAAGATTAGATTCAGGTACAAGCATCCTCGACCATCAAACCTGAATATAGGCTGGCTTTAGAAATAAATACATTTTTGTTTATTTTAGATTTCAAATTCAATGGATAATTAATAGGCTTATATATATATTCCTTCTCCACAGATCGACCGAACTACCAAACGCCACCAGGAGGATTCAATCTTTATCAGGTAAAATTTTTGGCCTGTTTACTCTTTCTGTATGCGAATTGATTGCATGTGCGTTTTTTTTTCGTTGAGGCATTTAAAATTCAATATGTTTTTGAGGTGGATCTGGGTATATTTTGTTTGAGTAAACACAGGGATTGGGTAATGGTGCAAAGCGGCGGATCTTGAAGGAACTCGATGATATTCAAAAGAATCCTCCTGCCACTCTCAGTGCAGGTATATTCATAATTTTAACAAGTAAAAAAAAAAAAAAATAAAAAAAAAAATTATTATTATTTATATGTTTTTGCTCAGTTTCAGTTTTTTTTTTGGTTGGGGTGGGGGGGTTATTATGCATTAAGCAATTCTTTATAGAGGGGCTTTATTTCAGGTGATAGTTCATTTTTTTATTTCTATTTTTGCAACTAAGATAACGGCGTTGATAATATAATATTTAGAAGTAAAGGCTTTGGTTGCTGATGGGACTTGGTAGATTTATAAGTTTATGTGTTTTCTTCCCTTAATTATTAGTTTTGAATTTGCTTAGTTTTTGGACTAGGTGAGGGTGAGTTCAAATAAGCTAATTGATAATGTTTATTGAGAAGGAGACGAGGAAGGTGATAATGAAATCATAAAATTTGTTTTATGAGGTGTGCGTTCACTTTATGAAATTATGTATATATATGAGTACTTCAAGATACATTATGTTATTAATAAGATGTCGAAACAAATATGCTATAGATGGTTTCTACTAAACTTTATATAGCATGCTTCTACTTAATCAAAGCTTGTTAAAACTTACTTGAAGTTGAAGAAATGCCAAGATAAATTGGGTTCAATCACTTGTCTTGCCCTTACTTGTACTCCTTGGTCCAAAACTTGATCACAATGGAAGGAATTCCTTTGCCAAAATCCAAATGCCCGTTATGTAATGAATGAATGTCCAATGGCATATTCTTACCTTTTCAATTTAGCACCATTTCCCATACGAATTATTGTTGTATTTTCTTTAGAAAATATTAACTTCCCACATTCATGTCTCAGTTGAACCAACGGGGGTTATTGTTGGTTATATGTGGTGGAAAGTTATTTCATAAATTAAATAGCAACTTCTCCCTCCAACCCATTTCATACTACATGGGTTGGGTCAATATCAAGGATGACCACGCGATTTCAACATCTCTAACTCACACATTGAGGAGATCTCGGGAAGGGGAATCGCGTGGAACTTGCAGAATTAGTTCTAAAACGTCGATAAAATCCAAATTCAGGTTGTAGATGATAGAATCTTGACTTGAGCCTCACGAATCAAGAACCTAAGGTATATTAAACCTTAGACCCGTTGAAATGCGGAAACAAGAATCTCAATTTGCGAACGCCACAAAGGAGCCTAATCCTTTGATAAGTTCCAAAATGTTGAACGCCAAAATATTGAAAATATTTGATAAGTTCGAAAGTTTAATCAAAAACCAATGGAGAGGGAAACCTCAATTATCATATTAATCATCAAAAAAATAATCTTTTTTCTTACAATGAGTAATATGGGAACTATTTATAAGAAACTATTAAAATCCTAGTCTACACGAAATTGATGCTAAGAGATTACATAAAATATCCATCAAAGTTAAAACTCTAATGAAATAAGGAAACTCGCGAAAAAAGGAAAATTTCTCCAACCGGATGTACTATGCGGCCACATAGTACATATCTTTTGGTCCTGCATATAGGTATGGGACAGCATGCCTTTTTCCTTATGCGGTCACATAGGCTTCTTTCTCAGCTCCAAGACACTTTCTCGAATTACTGTGAACCACTTCGTTTTGGCTCCCGAGCCCAACATGTAACTTGGTATTTGGCGTGTTAACTTCCTCATTTTGGGCTCCGTGACCAGACCAAGTGATTGCGTGTCCCGTATCATATCATCTCCTCTCTCTTCGAAATGATTCGTCCTCGAATTCGTGTCTTGTGATCGCGTAGGGGATAACCAACCTGGATCAAATGGAAAACTTTTCCCTTCGTGGCAGAAGATCAATGCATGGCACCCATCAACTTTGTAGATATGAATGTATTGCAGGACGAACTCAGTCAGCCATATTTGTTGCGGTATGAACTCCCAAGTACAAATATCAACCTGTAAGAAAGAATTAAGCAAAGCACGGTTGAAACTATTAGCTTCTCCAAAAATAAAATATGGTTCCTCGTACTCATGAGGTATCGCCTCCACCACATCATGCTTAACAATAAAACCCTTCCGATGCTTCTCTTCACTTCCCACAATATTTTCAACATTCTGCTCAACGTTCTCCCCTGTTTCCTCACTCTATTGCTGAACAATTTCTACAATTTTTTCATTCTCCTACTAAACCATCTCTACAATTATTTTATCAGCCTACTCGTGCTCCTCATCTTTTATTTATTCACTCTCCCAAATATCAATTTCATTGTTCAATTCACCATCCTCCATTTCAACTTTCCTATCTCTAGGTTCCTCTTACAATTCAACCCCGGTGTTCTCTTTCAGTGTGGTCATCTCTCTCTCTGCTTCACCTTCACCTTTCATTGGTCTGCAAAGGAATATTCTAGTGTCAAGCCAGCCAGAGTGATGTTTTCGTCGTCCTAAAGAAACATATATATGTTTCTCCCCATATCATAAACAGCTTTCCTCTGATACCTCCAAGGTCTCCTAAACAAAATATGAAAAGATTTTAATGGCGCTACATCACACCAAATTCATTACTATATCTTCCAATGGTGAATTCAATAGAACCAGCTTGGTCACATCTACCTTCCCACACTCCTTCAACTAAGTCATCCTATAAGGCCTAAGGTGTTGTTGTAAAGGTAACCCCAATTTTTCAACCATCGTGATACTAGCCAAGTTTGACATGTACTGCTTAGCAATAGCGAAGCTGTATACCGTACTACTCACAAAATACCGAGTTTGAAAAATATGCCCCCAATCCCCATCCATCTTTAATGCAAGCTTTTTTTTAAAGAAAAATGAAAATAAGATGATATTGTTGATTCAAGATGTGAAAAACACAGAGAATCAAACTGAAATAAAAAATAAAGAATCTGATCTAGAGTCAAGTTCTGATACCAAATGACGAGATCCCAGGAAGGGAAATCACGTAGAACTCGATGAATTAGTTCGAAAATGTTGGGAAAGCCAAAATTTAGGTTTTAGACAGTAGAATCTTAACCCAAGCCTCACGAATCAAGAACCTGAGGTATATTAAACTTTAGACCCGTTGATATGCGGAAACAAGAACCTCGATTACGATAGGAATCTCGATCCGAGCCTCACGATTCAAGAACCTGAGGTATATTAAACCTTAGACCCGTTGATATGCGGAAACAAGAACCTCGATTTGTGAAGGCCACAAAGGTGCCTAATCGTTTGATAAGTTCTAAGATTTTGAACGCCACAAATATTGAAAATAATTGATAAGTTCGAAAGTTAAATCAAGAACCAGTGGAGAGGGAAACCTCAATTATGATATTAATCACCAACAAAAAAAATCTTTTTTTTTTTTTTACAATGAGTAATATGGGAACTATTTATAAGAAGCTATAAAAACCCTACTCTACACGAAATTGATGTTAAAAGATTACATAAGGTATCCATCTAAATTAAAACTCTAATGAAATAAGGAAACTTGAGAAAAAAAGGAAAATTTCTCTAACCGGATGTACTATGGGGCCGCATAGTATAAATCTATGCGGTCGTATAGATCAGGTTAAACGCCAGCCCTTTGATCCTACATATAGGCATGCGACCGCATGCCTTTTTCCCTATGTTGTCACATAGGCTTCTTCCTCAGCTCCAAGACACTTGCTTGAATTACTGTGAACCACTTCGTGTTGGCTACCGAGCCCAACATGTAACTTGGTATTTGGCATGTTAACTTCTTCGTTTTGGACTTCGTGACCCGACCAAATGATTGTATGTCCCGGATCATATCACACGTGATGGGCTTAACCGGAAATCATCAGTTAGATTTGTCTAAAAATCTAGCACACAAGGCTCGTACTAAAAAATGGATCGTGCAACCCGCGAGTAGCTTAGAGCACGAAATGTTATGCATTAGTTAAGAATATATAGTAGCTCTATAAGGGGAATGATATCACATCTCACTATACACAGAATATCAATTTTCAATACGAATTCAAATATTTTCGATCCCTCGAATATTTATGAAACATATTGAACTAAGTCGTGTGTTCTTATATTCACAATTGTGTTTTTCATCATAAATGATTAATATAATTGTCCAACTAGTGAATCCAAACAAAAATATTAGTCAAAATTATTTTCCTTTCCTACTCGAATCTTTTCACTTATATTAGGCGATTTCCTAAACATGTTACATCAAACTGAATCAATAATAGTTACTAGCAATATGCTAAATTAGTAATACGGAAATAAAATCTCCAAAAAAAAAAAAAAATCAAAAGTCATAAGGGTATAAAGAGGTTATGTAAACCTAGGATCTCACAAAATGAGGAAGCAATGATATAGTTACTCATTTTCCCCCACATTGGTCATAAAAGCACATATGGTATGAAACACGTACTATAGTGTTTTCTCACTCTCTTATGACGTATGTTATATTCTTTTAAAAAAATAACACCTTACAAATATCCAAGTTCGTATTCTCGATACCTTATTTGAGTTCTCCTTACATTCATTTCTTCATGCAATCTAAAATTAAGAACTCGATCTAGTTACTAAATAGGTTTAATGGATAGCATAATCCATTTTGATTAAATATAATAATCTCATCTTGATTCTTCATGAAGGAAATCATATAATGTACACAACACCCTAATCGATCGTGTGAGTGAGTCAATCTCAACCTATTTGACAAACTTTATAAGGATTAGGCTTTTTATACATAAAAATGGTACATAAGAGATTAAACAAAATGATGTGGAGGGAAAAAGGTTGAATGAAAAGTTGACTGTATTTTAAACTGACAAATGATAAAGTAACATGTGATATTGCGTAACCATTATTATGTAAAGTTTAATGTATGTGTAGCAAGGTCCACTTTATAAGTACATATAAATTATTTATGTAATTGTAATAATAGATTACACATAAACTCAAAATTATTCATTTATGAGCATATAGAATAGTTTTTAGATACACAAAGTATCATATTCTATTTAACTCGAAAGATTCGATATTACCAAGAAGACACCATCTTTGCTGATGTACCTCAGAGAAATACCTTCAGGTGTTTAATTCGATCATGATACTTCGAACGCTCCTTTATATGTGATACTTAAATAACTATCATGAATATCATATTCTTAATTAGTATCATTAGATGTTCAACACATCTATATCAAACAATTTCTTATGCTGCTAAGTTGTAAGCTAGCAAATTTGTTTCTTGCTACTTTATAATGCAAGAGCAGATAAGTCTGTAACTATTTGTGCTGGACAAGGTCTTTCGCTCCTAGTTACGTCTTTTCATATCCTTTCTTGCCTTCTTGTTAGCAATGGAATGGAAAAGAGTAGATTGAACTAATAGCTAAGGTTACAAACCTCTTCAAACCTCTTTCTTCTATTGAGCCATTCCCTCAATAACAAATAGAATAAATAATGGTACCCTTTAGGTATCAAAATATCCTTTCTAAGGATTACATTTATACTTACTAACTACATTCACGGCATGACAAATGTTAGGAATATTATATATGATAGCATACTTCAATCTCCTAAATGTACTAAAATATAGTTTCTTAGATGTTTCTTTGTTCATTTCTGGAGTCTTTGGACATATACGACTCAAATGTCATCTTTTCATATGGACTTATCAATGAGATAACCATTCTCTAGTTAGAAACATTCAAAAATCTTTATAATACAACTCTTGTGACAGAGCAAGAGACAAAATTAATATTATAACACAAAGTATATAATTTTCCAAACCTATATATTTTGTCTCAAAGGTTGAGGACAACCATTTCTAAATGCTCTCAATATACTCTTTCTCATACTTAACCAGTACATCATCAACACAAAAAATTTAGAATTACAGTCTACCATTAAACCTTCACATAAATACAGTATTCTTCATCCATAAAATGAAATTCGTACGATATTTAAACTATCAAAAATCCAAGTACCACTATCAAAATGACTGCATCAGGCCACAAGTATAATTATGAAATGACCGCAATTGTAAATGACTTTGAACTGAAGCATACAAGTGGGTTCATCTAGATCTCTTCAATGAATTCTCAATTGAGAATGAAAACACAATCTCTAGATCTATTTGGTGTAACTCTAAATTTAAACTCACTATTATGGCTAACATAGGCACATAGAAATGAACTCACTGCGATGAAAAAGGTTTATCACACTCAATAACCTCAAGTCGGGAATAACCTTTTTTCGAAAGAAAAAATGGTCCTTATCTATCATAACCCATTAGCTTCCGTTAATATTTTAAAAACTCAAATGTTCTCAAATAAAAATTGATTTCTAATCAGAACTCCCATTGCATTTGGATTTGGTCGAATTTTTTAAACACCGTATATACTTTCATCACTTTCAATAGTTTTTTATGTCTGATTAGAACATCTACCGCATCCCAAATTCGGTTGAATTTTCTACACTTCATCTACACTTCTATCACCTTTCATTGATTTTTTCTCTTTATATTCCAATAAGGAAAGAGTCTTGGTAAACCAAGAATATCTAAAATAAGATTGCTCTCACTCGAAATCCGATTAGATTGATCCTACTTGAATCAAAAGTTTAAAACAACTCCTGTGTATATTAACTAATTCGCCATCACAGAATATTATCTAATCCCAAAAAATATTCTCCAAGCACATTCTCCCTTACTAGGAAGAATTTCAAACCTCACATCTTGTGATTATGTATCCACCTAAACTTTTACTTATGGCCGTTTGGAATGTCATGTGTTTATCATATAATATATTCCTATCTTATCAAGCTAATGTTTCCAAACTCATTTGGAAAAATCTGGAACTTATATAGATGACCATAAGTCTAAGATAACCCACATTTTTCATCTACAAGTCCAAAGCTAATACAATAATCGAAGGTACTAGTGTTGATAGAACTCGTTTGAGTGACAAGTAGCAGTTTAAGAAACATTCTCCCACCAAAAAGGAAACGAGTAAGTTAGGCTCCATAATCTTGAACTTCAACACATTTTGCTATACAATATCGCTTCTATCCAATATATCATATAGTTTGGTGAATTAGGAATAGTCAATTCGTAAGAAGTTTATCATTCATTACATAGATCATTGAACTCTCGTTATGGAGGTTCACGCTCTCCAACAATTCTCAAGGTCTTGACTTTCGTAATCTAATCTTCTACTCCATGAAAGTAGAGTTTGAATCAATGCAATGCATTCAACTTATGAAAATCAGAAACACAACTCAAATGCGTGAATCCATTATAAGCCCTTTTTTGAGCTTCATTATTTGAAAAAAATTGATTTTTGAATAGTGTTTTTTGGATAATGTGTGGTTAAAAAGTAAGGAGAATTTTTGGATTTATGTAATATTATTTTATTGAGAGAATGCGTGGTTAATAATAGGAGAGAAAAATGAATTAAAATTTAGTCGCGGCCAAACAAGGGCTAAATGTAATGGAAACATGAGATTCCATCTCTATAGCTTTTATTGCCTTCGAATAGTTTCTCAAAAAATATATTGTGCACAAATCAATACATCGAACCATTACACAAAAATATCTAGAATCATAATGAATATCACCATGCAAACAGAACTACAATGAAAAGGTTAAAGTTAAAGACTATTATTAGAACAACAACTGAGATCAATTTCAGTAATCTTTCTTGACATTGTGATATCAAATAAGAGGTTACATTGTGTACCTTGCAACTCTATGTTGCATGTACCAATCATGTAAACCTTTACCTTCATTATTAACATGTACCTATTTCATATCAAGTTAAAAGTCTCAATAATAGACTAAAGATACATCTTGATCTCACATAAAGTGATTTCTAACTCTTGAGTCCACTACAGAATAAGATTCAAGAAGTAGTATTTGGCACGAAATAATACTAAGAGAAATATTTTTAGTCACAGTATCCTTTAGCTTAAGCACTGATTCAGATAATTATAGTTGAAGCACTTGAACTCTTGTAATATTTATCTTCAATCAAATCACTTTCATGTCCTTTCTATCTTATATGTTTTTCTTGGTCCCTTTTTCAATCTCCTTATTTTTTCCACATTTGTTCTAGCTCATTTAATACTAAGATCCGAAGTCTTACGAGAACTAGCGCATTGCTACATAAGCATGTCTTCGAGGCTTAGCAATACCAAGTCGCATGTTCCCTAGCTCAACACAATGGGTAGTGTCAATAAAAGAAATTATGCTTCAATTTATAAGTCATGTTGACCTTTAAAGTTCCCAACTATTGGGAAGAACCAATTTGAACTTACTATTCATATAAGAAAATGTGACAATATATTAAATACTAAGTTAATCATCACAACCAAGTCACATTTAATAATAAGATCATCTATCGTAGAACTCGTCAAAATAAATGCACAAGCACTAAGATCTATCTTTTCTCATACTTGACAAAGTTCTTGATCTATATTCTTTAAAGTGGTATGTCCCACACCAGGTCTTCTATTACGTTATTTGCTCTCTGAAGCATTATGTTGTTCTATATACCAAACATCTTATTGTGTGAAATGTTGTACTAATGTTCTATATACCAAATATTGTTAGAGATAACAATATTCTTCAGCAGTGTCCATTTATGCACATGTAGTATTTTGCATTTATGCAAAATTAATATATACGATAGTTCAACGTTAGACACATGGTCGAAAATTCACTAAGTTCCTAATCATCATCTCAATCCTAACACTTCACTGTCATAATTTTAATTTCATAACTCGGAATTCCATTAATTATAGGTGAGAATTACATTAATTCTACCAACCATATAACTGCAACTAAATTGGTGGAATAAATAGTTTTAAATGAAATTCTCACTAAATCTTCCAAACACCAAACTACCACGCAATCAATGATCAATATATCTAAGTAAGAATGTCACTAATTCAATAAAGCAATCTGATAATATGTGATTCGATATAAATATGTACATTTATCCAAATACAATATGTAATAAGATATCATAATTTAATTCTCTTTCAAAATAATTTCAAACATAAAAGAGGATAAAATTTCCATCAATTAATTTTTATTACACAAATTCTTAACCTTATCATAGTATATGTTACAACATAATCCCAACAAATGGAAAGTGAACATTAGAATGCTCATATTCTGCTTCTCACTATATAAGAATGCCCCAAAATATAGTGTCACATACTCTTTCTAGACGCTTCACATGTTCTATAAAGTTACCATCAGATCCATTTCAAAATTTCTAGAAGCACATAGCTACTCGACATAGTTTGTACCCGTAATCTTTTAGTATGTTATCTTAGAATGCACATAGAACTCTTCACGAAAAACAAGAAGTGTAGCAATGGATCGTACAACCACATCAAGACCAACACCACTCAAGAACGTAAGAACTGTATTATTTAAATTAAAAAAATTGGAGAATAAAATAATATTTTTCTAGACTTAAATATAATTTTTTTAAAAAAAATTGACATAGGAAACGAGTTTAAAATACTTTCAAAGTATTTCTTGACATATAAGACATGATAATCAATGTACTTGAGCAGCTAGAAAAATTTTCACTAGGTAACAGAATTCTTAAATAAATATTTTAGATTTAATATAAGTTTTTCAGATTTTAATTGAGTCCAAAATACATTTCATGTATTTGTAAATTTATTTTAAATGTTGAATTCATAAAAAAAAATATTCCAATCATCTAAAAATATAATGCTTAATACACGGAAAATCCAGAATATTACAGGGATGAAAACATAATTTTTAAAATTGTGAAATATCCCCTCTCGTGCCCACATGCACCCGCACAAAAGATTTTGATTTTTAAAACCTGCCCCCCCCCCCCCCCCCCCCCCCCCCCCTATTCCACAAAAGTTTGAAAGCCTATAACTTCCTTGTTTTATGTCTGAATTAAGAGTTCTTTAAATGATTGTAAAGCTCATCGAAAGATCTTTCTAACCCAATTTTAATGCACGGAGGTCAATGACAATGAAGCTGTAACTATTTTCAAGTTTTCTTTAATTCAATTTGGGTTTCACTTTTCTCCAAGAATATAAAATTAAATATTTTGAAATTCGTATATATGATCTATGTCATGAATTCTTGAATTAATGTTGTATATTTTGTAATATGCTATTAAAAATATCTCAAGTTTCATCAAAAGTGGCATACAAGCATTTTTCATTACTATAGTCCATTTTGAGTAATAAAATGCAAGGAAACAACCTTATAGGTTTTGATACCAAGGTAAAATTGTATAAAGACTCATAAAAAATGTAATACATTTTGACCAGAAGCAAAAGTTTCAATGCCTAAAATCAAAAATTTATTTATTTATTATTATTATTTATTTTGTTTGTTGCTCATTTGCTTTTCCGCTATAAATTTCAGGTCCTGTTGATGAGGACTTGTCCCATTGGCAAGCTACAATCATGGGTCCTCCGGACAGTCCATATGCCGGCGGAGTTTTCTTACTTGCCATCCATATTCCCCAGGATTACCCTTTCAAGCCTCCTAAGGTGGGTCAGATATGTTAACTATCCATCCCATCATATTTCAATTATTCTGTTCCTTTCTGTTTCAAAATAACAAACATTATTTAGTTGTATATGTGTATTCAAGTAATTCTTGATATAAAGTGTTTAATTCCCGCTTAGAGTGTTTTTGATAATCGATGTTTTCATTTCTTATTCATTTGGATGAATTTTGCAGATTGCATTCAGAACAAAAGTTTTCCACCCGAATATAAACAACTATGGGAGCATATGCCGGAGCCATATGCCGGAGTGGCACCCTGGCAAAACCATTGTCAAGGTTTGTTTTCTAAAGCTGCCTTCATAGGATCTGGTGTACCTAACCATATTTGCCTATGTACTCGTTACTCAAAGAATAAGTAAACATTGCATTTGAATCTCCAGCATTTATTTCATTGGCACCTGAGTCCCCTGCTTTTAAGCTTGTATCCATTTGACAGCTAACATATTAGATTTTTGCCCAAATACGGTTTTAGCGTGGCAGAGCGAGAAAGATAACTAAGTAGGATCAGTAGACTAAAAATATTTTGAGAACAGTGTTGAATCAAGAAATTTGCAAGGGGAACAAAAGCGCAAAAGTCTCATTCAAAATGGTCCCTGATCAAGGCTGGCTAAAAGCCATTACTAAGACACGTAAGTCAATGAATAAAAGGTGATACTCTAACATAAGCAGTTACAAGCTAGTCAATAGGGGTCGCCAACTGTCATTTATTCTATATGATCGAATTGCCTAAAGTCTGGAGGAAAATCTATAAATACTCCCATTTCAAAAGAAAAAAGCATGCACAATTCTAATATCTTTCTTTCAAATAGAAATTTCTCCTCTTGCTCGGGTTTAATCATCAAAACCATTGAGTAACGGGGCTGCATATATAGAAGGGTGTTAGGTAAGTGCTTTTAGGTTAGGAAATAATAAGGCCCAATAGGAATTATATAAGTGGCCTATCAACCAAAAAAAGCCATCCAAGTTTTGGGTTGGGCCATGAACAGCACTAATTTAATTAGGCTGCTTCAAATGGTCCACGTAGATTATATGATTGGTTTTAAAAAATGTGGTGTCGATATACAACTTCAGTCACTTGGTCGATGCCAACTAAATAAACAATAACTTACATCATTGTTCGGGAGGTCGTTTGACAACAATTTACCTAACACATTGTCAACAAATTGATGTTGTCTGTGAGAATCTACAGCAAAGTAAACCACGAGTCTCTTTTGTAGTTGAGAAATTCTGGATACATGAGGAAATGAGTCAAATATAGGAGAAACTAGAAGAAGTGAAAGCATTAGAGGTTGGAGTCGGAAGTGCAGTGACTGTCTGTTAGACAGCAATGCTAATCCTAAACAGACAACTAGAGGAAACTCCAGAAGAAATACAAGCCGGCATCTCTCCTGCACAAAGTCGCCGCTTGCAAAAGAAGATGTTCATGATTAAAAACATATAGGAAATGGCGGAGAGACTAAAGTCCCTAACAGCAATGAATACAGTTCTGTGGGCCATGGTTGAGAACATGAAAGCTAGTGTGCATAGCGACTCTGGAGAAAATGAGATGGATCCTACTAACAGTGCTTTTTGCAAATATAGTAGCAATCAGTAGGTGTCAAAAGCTCGCGATAATGCACCAGAGAGGCAACATAAATGGCGACGCATTAACAAGTCTGCCAAGGAAAGGTTTGCAAAAGAAGTTATTTCATATGACAAAAAGCACAGTCATTTGGAAGATCGGATGATGGATAGCTTGATCAATAGCCTCATATAACACTTCTTTATATGAGGAACGCGAGGATCAACCTGCAAGGTCGTACACCTAGATGATGATGATAAGCATCTACTACTTTCTGTGGAGATCAAGGAGGAGCCAATTTTAGATAAATTCATCCGTTCAATCATGGAGAAATATAGTGGAAAATGTGATCCTATGTACCACTTGTGCGAGTATATGATACTAATTTGATAAACTCTAAAATTATATTGTCTACACATTAATACCTCTATTAAATAGAGGGGAATACAATATCAGATCCCATAAAAAAATAGGACTCGTCTTATTTGAATATAAACTCTAGAAAAATAAAAGGAACAACTCCTAACTTACTGACCAACTGGATTTTCTATCTCACCAGATTTATTCAAATTCATATGAAGATATAAAACTAAAACTATGATAACCTTATTACAATAAAATTGTAACCTCTCGACACTTCCCCTCAAGTTCGTGTGAAGATATCAATCATCCCCAACTTGTCTGCACATCTTAAAGCCTTGTCTTACTACACCCTTCGTAAAAATATTTGCTGCCTGCTCCTTGGATGGCACGAATGGAACACATACGTCACCATTATCAATTTTCTCTTTTATGAAATGCATGTCAATCTCCATGTTCTTGGTGCTATCAAGATGGACTGGATTATAGGCAATACTAATCGCGGCCTTATTATCACAAAGAACCTTCATAGGCTTCATACACAGCAACTTCAGTTCTTCTAATAGTTTCCTTATCCAAATTATTTCACACATTCCATGAGCTAATGCTTGAAATTCTGCCTACTTCTTGTTACTACACGTTTTTTACTTTTCTATGTAATTAAATTTCCCCAAACAAATGTACCATAACCAAAAGTGGATTTTCTAGCATCAATTGAGACTGCACAATATGCATATGTATAAATTTGCACACTTTTTTCACATTCTTCCCAAAAAACAAACCTTTTCAAGGTGAGGATTTTAAATATTTTAAAATCCTATAAAATTATTACGCATTAGTAATAATCTTGAAAGAGAGAACCAATAAAATTGAA
>CAIGRN010089091.1:0-10677 GCA_903798345.1 Fraxinus anomala | reverse complement strand
TACACCATAAATACACACACTAATGCAATGCAAAGTTACTTTAGTAGGAAGAAATGAAATAATTTAATTTTAATAAATTTTAAAATATCAAGAAAGAAAGAAAGAAAGAAAGAAAAAATATTATAATCGAAATACAGTTACTTGAATTGGACCATAGACATAAAGAAAAAAAATTAAAATTTTACCTACTATAGTAAACACTACAAAATAATTTTAGTCAATCAACAACATAAAAAAAATTAAGCAAACTATTGACAGCACACAACCTCCAGAACTCTAGCAATCCACAAAACTTCATCGAGTGATTCAAGAAAAGGAAAAGAGGAGTTGAAAATATTACCATGGAATATACAACCTGCAAACAGAAATTAAGCAGAACTTCAATCTCAATACATGGATGGTAGTTGGTGAAGTCCCCTAAGTCAGTCATTAATAACACTTTCAGCTGCTTAATATTGTCCTAAATTCATCAGAAACAGTTCACTGAGAATAAATTATTTCTATCCCTTGTTGAGTTTCAGCGCATAATTTTCCCATATGTTGTCTGCATCTCCCATGAAGTACCTAAAGCAGAAATCATTCATTCCATTATCATTTGATCTTGATGTATGATCAGCATCTCGTTCATTGCTTATGGATTCAATGTTGTTCTGATAATAGGAGCAGCCTTTTGGATTCTCCCTTCTTTTGTTGTTGCACTCGAGTAGATAATTATTGACACTTACCCACTTTTCTTTGCACGTCAATCCACTCCTGTCGTGTCCAAAACAGGCCATTTTTGAGGCAATTTCCTCCCAAATGACCTCTTCAGAAACTCCACCTTGTAGCAATCTTTCTTCCATACTAGTCCTCAACTGGAATAGTCTTGTAATCTCACGATCAGGCCAAATATTGTCTACTTTAACTGTGTTGGTTATAGTTTCACTTCGATCGCCGTTCGGGTTTTTGCCTTCAGCTGCCATTAATTCTTTTCCATTCAATTTTTGCAAAGCCTCCATTAATGCGGCATCCCTTCCTTCAACCCATGCTCTTTCATTAGCCCAAAACTTTTGCTCCCTTTCTATTCTTTCTGCATCTTGTTTTCTCCATTCTTCCTCTCTCAAAATCCTTTCTTGTTCTTTATGCTCAATTGTCTTCATCATTTTCTCCATCCAGGCTTCTTGTTTATCCATCAATTTCCTCATTTGGGTATCAATGAAGTCTCTTATCTTTGCTTTCCAGCACCTCTTACCTCTACTCTTCTTCCTCTTGTTAGTCGAATTGTGCTCTATTCCTTCATGGAGATCAATATCATCTGATGAGGTAGTATCAAAATCAGAAGAATTAGATAGACTAAGGCTGTAGTCTGAAATCTTTGGATCTGGATAGGTTTCTTGATTAGGCACTGCATTCGGTGTTTTGTACCCGAAACTGCTTCCGATGACATGAGTTTCTGAGGCTGAGGAACCATTGTTAGTTTCACCATAGAGGGCTTCAAGCTGGCGAAAAAATCTATAGTGCTTGCCATCTTGTCTTCCAGCCTTTCCTTCTTTTGTTTTCTTGTAATACTTGTGCAAATTCTCAAACTTCTCCCTGCATTTTTTGCCAGTCCTCTGATATCCATGTTCTTCAGACATTATCCTGAGATCAAACAAGTAAAAAGGAAAATTTTCTAAGTAATTATCAAGAATTGAAGTAAGTGTATTAAAGAACCATATTTTAAAATGCCAAAAACCCATAAATATGGATCTTTACGATCACGGGTGATTTCAAGGGGAGTTTTTCCAGTCATTTGATAATGATCTTTGTCTTAAGCATGGGAATCAGAAGTTTATGCAAACCCCATTTGGAATATATATAGAGCTGTTTTTCACATATTTCTTTGTAAGCAAAACCGGTTAGTTGTTGCTAAAAAAGCCAAAAATGGGCATTGATTCAACCAAGAAATAGTAAATATCGTCCTGATAATAAGTGGGTTTTCTAAAGTAAAGAAGAAATTCAGAATGAAGTACAAGGGAAAATGAACTGGAATTGTGCTGTTATTTTCTTCACCAAATTAGAAAACAACAAAAAGAGATTGCTTTAGTTCGAACCCAGTGCAACACCCCCACCTCCATATCCTCTAAAAAACAGATATCGAAACAAACCCCACCAAGAAAGCATTGCAAGGTATTTTAAGGATGTTGACTGTGTAAATGTTGTCTAGGATATGAAAAAGGTCTTACTGAAATTAGAAAGATTTTAGGGTGTGCCTCCATTTATTCTCGATGAATTATACGTACAGCAGAATGGGGAATAGGTTTTCTCTTGAAAACCTAGAGAATGGTGTTTGCGGAATTAGAAATTAGGTTATCTAAAGAATACCTTGAGACCTCATCCCACAAAGGACCCTTCTGATTGGCCTCCTTGAACTTAGGATCAAGCCTCGATCTGATCTCAAGAAGAGTAAGTGTCTCCTGCCTTGGCCACCTCCCAGTGCCCATATCACCACCTCTGCCGCCGCTCAGTCCAACAGCCTCCATATCAAACCCTCCAACACCAGCCCCTATACTAGAAGCAGCACCAGTACTAGCAGATTTACTAATATTAAAACTAGCACTCGTTGTAGAATCGGAAAGAAAATCTTGGTGTAGCCCACGTGATACCATCAGCATATCGTAATGTTGCGTCGGTGTGAAACCAGAGTGGCCGGATAACAAGTCTGGCGGGTGAGATATGGGTGGGAACAAGGCCCTGCCGTTGATGCACTGCCTTAGATCGGCCATCAAATATTGATCTTCCATTTCCACTCACACAGTTCTTTCAAGAAATTAGAGAGAGAAGAAGGCTGTTTATGAGAGGACCTGGGGTGTTGGTGGGGTGGGTGGGGAGACAATGGTGAAAGGAGCGGTAGACCCGGATCGTGTCTTTACAGTAAAAAGGTTTTGAATTTATGCAAAGGTTGATGGACCCATCTCTCTGTTTCTTCTGCAGAGATGTGAACCCTACTCTCTCACTCCTCCCTCTCTCCCTCATATACGTATAGGATACGTGTATTATACTGTATAGAGGGTAAGGAGAATGTATAACAATTAGTGTAGGCCAAATTAAGGAGTGACAAACGTCAAAAAGCGAATTAAACGAAATTGTGAACAGTTCTTGCTTGTGGTTCAACAGTGTTTTGGTACTGCCTTTTGATTTTTTTTCTAAAATTTTCATTGTCTCCAATGGAGTCTCTCTCTTCTGTTCTTTATCTCACACACACGAACACGCAAAGAGAGAAGGATTAACAAGGAACTGATACAGTCTTAATTCCTTGTTAATACCACTGACTCTTCTGTCGAAAATTTATGAGAGCCATGCATTTTGCCATACTCGTCTTGAACGAAGAATAATGTATTTTTATCTGCTAAAATATTCATTTTGTTCTTCTATAGCTAACAGTAGCCAAGTAATTAATTTTTTTAGTGAATTTTACCCAAATTTTGATCCTTGTCCAAAGTCCTAACAAAAGGAACTTAAATACGGGGCTCGAGGAAATTTTATTTTTCATTTTTTTGATAGGAGTGAAATTCTAAAATGAATATTTTCTTGGAAGAAAATGCAGTACTGCTAAATCCTAGTGCAAATTTTTGGATTACAGAATATAAACCGCTAAATATTTAAATTGTTCTATCAGAATTCCATGGCAGACTGAATGAGCCAACTGATTTGATCCTAATCCGTTAATTATGTTGGTGTTGGAATTCATCATAGAATATTATTTTGTCGATAATTATGAAGATTTGACGAGAGGGACGAGGAAGAAGAAGTGGTTCCGACTCATACGATCATGGCCAATCGATCGTTTGAGAAAATATGTTTGAAAGGAAAGAATTGAAGAAAAGAGAATAAATAAAATTTTAAATCATTAACCTCTGTTGTAATTTTTGTTGCTTTACCTATGGGACAATTAGGTCAAACTCTTGAGCTGATCTTGAGTGAGGATTATGTCGAGCTCTTGTACTTTATAGCAGCAATGAGCGTCACTTAACTTTGCATTCCTGTCACATTTGACTTTTTTTTGTGAAACATATTTGAGCTTAATAATATTAATTTTTGAGTAGTTTCGAGCTAAAAATTGACTTCTAACTTTCATCACCTTAGTAAAATTAAAAATATTACAATAAACATACAACTCCAAATATTTATCTTTACTTTTAGACCAAACATCTACTTCTAGTTTGAAGAATTTGTAATAATTCAAAAGCAAGCCACTATCAACTTTATCACAAGAAAGGTATGACTTCCTTTTTCATGTATTGCCTTCTTTATTGCTAGCTTTTTCATTGCTACTTATGGCAAGATTTCAATAACAATTTTTACAAAGGGAATCTTAAGATATAAAATTTGTGAGAGATAAAGTTCACATGTCTCCTTGTATAAAGCTACTAATATATAGATTTTATTTGGTTATATGTCTTGGTAATGGCTACCTCCTTATCATCGAGGGATAGCCCTCTTTAGGTAGTGTCCATTGAAAAAAAAATTATGACATTTTGGCACACTATACTAAAATAATATTATATAAAAATATCGGATAAAAAATTATTTCTTTTTAATGTTGGACGATCTATATCCATTATTTAATCACCTTGTAGATCCAAAAGAAATTCGTTGACTAGTTAATCAGATAAGACTAAACTGGCCAAGTCGCTCTACGACTCGCGGGCTTGACTCATTCCTATTTGATGGATCGATATGTTCGTATTGAGACGAATAATGAATTGAGTCGAACTAAAAAAAATCATAAACAAGCAAACTCGATCGGCTCATGGGCTAGGCACACGAGTTGGCTCGTAGGTCGTGGACCACTAGATTTGACAGTTTAGGTGGCCAAACGGTCACATGGCCATTTTGCCCAACGATTAATTTTTTCTATATAAAACCCTCACTTCATTTTGTCACAAAATCCTACATTTTCAATTTACAATTATTATAAGCTCCATGTCAGCTCTTTTCTCAATTTACGTTTTGTATCCCACAACCGGTATTAGTCGATATGTTCGATTATGGTTAAAATGCCCACATCTCCCTTTGTATTCTTTTAATCAAATCTTTGCTAATCAACTATACCTCATTTTTTTAGTGATTAGCTTTTCCAATCTAAAAAATCTTTTCTAACAGAAATGAATCCACCACCCCTCCTTCCCGCCTTCGCCTCAGTTAACACCACCACATCGTGCCAACGCTACATAAAAATTCGAGTTTTTCTTCTTCTTATGACTCCTCTTCTTGTAAGTGTTCTAGATTGACATTTTAAATCAAGGTCTAAAAGTGGATCTATATCCATATCAAGATCTGTGATGTGTTATGCTGGGGTGATGATTGCACAATGATGTTGGGGCTCATGGTGGTGCGAAGGTGGTGATGATGGCTCGACGACAATGTGATGTTACATATTTTTTGACCAAACATAACATATAATCTATAAAAAATAACGTTCGAAGTAATGGGGGGCGGAAGGCAGTCGGGTAATGGTAGAAAATAATGTCGGACAAGGTGGTGTTACGGTTTAAATGGTAGTAGCACACATGTTACCTTGCAAAGAATATGGTAACATATATGTTCCTCTTTATTTTATGGTATCTACTTGACATTTTAGTTTTCTTCACTTGTTTCTGACCCGATTGGTACCAGTGGGAAGTGTGGAGGTGGTGAAAGGTGGCATTGATAGTTGGAAACAATGAAAGCCGAGATAATATATAATGGTAATACAGTAACACCTATTTTACCCCTTAATGAATGAAAAATAAGTAACATACATGTTACTTTAAAATAAGAATAGATAACATGTAAAATGAGGTACTTGATGGTGAAAAACAGTGTTGGAATATAAGGGATTTTAAGGTTTAGGATGGATTAACATAGTGACTCATGCTACCATGGTAACTTAACATAGTGACTCATGCTACCATGGTAACATACATATACATACATACATATATATATATATATATATATATATATATGTTTTCTCCATAACTCAGAGAATAAATTAATATTATAGAATTCTAAGCTAAATCATTAATTCAAAATAGTTTATGATATAATGGATAAAGATTAGCACGCAGAGAATTTGAATAATGAATTTCCAAAGAAACAAAGGTTGTGTCATCATAAGTTGGGTATCAATTTACGGCCAAAAACCAAGGCAGGTTTAATAATATGAATATGAAACTCAAAAAACAAAAAGTAGTTCCCAACCTCAATAATTGAAGAATCCGCCAACAATATTTTGGTACCACTACGTATGTCTTATGATAGCTGGACCATCTTTTCAGTTTCGTCTTTTTCCTAAATAGGAACGCAAGGGTGGTCCGGAAGCCATACTCTATGCTGATCAGGTGCTGCACCACGTCTTTCTCTGCGCCCTTAAGCATATGTTCATCCACATGCCTGTACCTAAACCTAAGAAGTTCTTGTTCAACATATGTGCTTTTGCACGTAATTAACTAGTTATCGTTTATTAATAAAAGGTATTTTACAATAACATAGCCGACAGTATCTATCATTCTCACAAATATTTTTTTTTTTTTTTTTTTTTGCAGAGAAATTTGAAAGAATTTGCAGAATGCTTTGACATGAATTCGGTTCATAATTCTTACTTGAAAAGATTAAAATTCTCAAGATTTTCATTATTGAATTACCTTACTTTTCAAACTCTAAAATCTATATTTTCTTGTACTTCGATGATCCCAATCCCAATCACAATGAAATTAAATTATTATCCACAGCCTAAATACGTAATTTTATGAGTTTTCATGTCATAAATGAGATTCAATTTTGGTGCATTTTTTACATATGAATTTCACCATTTTCTTGTGCCATCTTTTTATCCTCTTGTCCTAGACAAGTATTGAAAGTTGAGGGAAATTGAATAGAGGTAAAGGGTTGTGAGTTTTGAATTATATTCAAATCATTTTCTCCAACCCCCTTTAATATCTTGCGGATTGGATCACCCCACATAAATGATCCACAAACCTATTTTTCCAACAGAATATTTATAAGCAATGGCGGAGCCAGGATTGAGTGGTACGAGGGGCTACTAAGTTGGACAGGAGAAAAAAATGGACTATAACCAATATTTTTTTATTTTTTAAAAAAAAAATTGGCTTGGGCTGGGGTTGGCAAGAGCCCACCCCTATCTCGGCCCCTGTTTATAAGCTATTATATATAATGAAATAAAATACTTGACGTCATACGCATATATATCACCTACGTGGCATGTACATAGATCAATCAACCCCATATGACGCGTAAAACAAATCAACTAGCATGCAACATTTGCTAATTCCAAATCTAGTTAGAGAGCTTGAGGCCGAGCCAAATTGAAATTGTTATATACCTTGAGAGGTCAATTTAAAAAACTGTCGAGTTTTTCTAAAAGCTTCTGTTTATACGAAAGGCTAGTCTTAGCAACTGTGGACATTAGGTTGATATGACATAAAAAACTAAAAAGATGAGAACCATAATTGTTTCATTAGAAATTTTATTTTGTCAAATTATTCAAGTTAACAAAAATAATCACGTTTTGAACTTATTTCTAAAGTAAACACTCTTCACTTAACTCAATCAAGCTCATTATGAATTGACAAAATGAAATCGATGAGTAAGTAAAGTATTGATAATTTCGACATAGGGCCCTCAAAATCTCAGGGCCGACTTTGCTTACGAGTAGGGTTTTATTGCACTGAGATGGTGGATAGAGAATTTGTCTTGACATTATGGGAAAATGTGGGTCCACTAACAGAATTTTACGATTAACACACGGTATGTTTAATATGTAGCAAATTTTACGGATAGCGTAATAAATAATATTTTCATTTTTATCGAGAATACTGTGTATAATTTATCTTACCAAACTAGGAATACTATAAAGAAATGCAAATGTATGCTGTTTCCTCCACGTCTGCCAACCAAATTGTCCTTAATTAGTTGTATTATAAATGTCTTAAGCTTAATTTAGCTTAACTAAAACCGTTTTACGATTCTCTTAAACGAAGGTTTTACTTGAATTGAAGAAAGTTTAATGAGAAAATGGACAACATTAAAACTACTTCACTTTTATCAAAAAGCTTAAAAATTGTAATTAGAGAATATCTAATCTTTTTTTTTTAAAAGGACAATTATATATAATATATTAAATATCACATCAATTGAGAATTACTTCTTAGACTATTTTAACCTTACTACAATTCAATTAAGATGAGTCTGATTGCGAGCATGAAATTTGTATAGAAAGAAAATAAATTTTAAACAATTCAATTATTTAGAACTTATTTGTATGAAAACTATTAATTAATTGTATTTGATTGATTTAGTTTACAACCTAAAAAATATTATACTTGTCTATTTTTTATTGATTGGTAGATAAAAGAGAGTGGATAGATAAGAGAAAAAGAGTGAGTGAATTATTTGAAAAATAAAAAACACATCCCTAAAAAAATAGATTCCCTGTTTTCAAGGAAAATATGATCATGTGACTAAAAGTATAAAAATATTTTTCATGAAAAAAATTGTGAATCAAACAGTACAAAAGTAGAAAATTATATGAAAACAACACATTTTTCATGAAAAATATTGACAATCAAACACATCCTTATGTCAATAATACTTTACTTTTTATTTTTTAAATGTAATAAATACTACAAAATTCTTATCATATATGAATTTCGTGTTATTATTTCTCAATTATTTAACATTCACATTAATCTAGACTCAATGAATCTTGATCTATATAAATCTAGAGTTATTATAGATGAATTTATTTATCTTCGGGTATCTAGAAATTTTAGTGTATTTAAATTCGTATATTAACAATTAATTCTTATACACCATATGTATTAAAAAAAAAAGGTTGCTCGTTTATAGTATTTCATCATAAAAAAATAAAAGATAAAAAATAAAAAACATTTGAATCATAGAAGTTGAATTTTGATAGTACAATTTTTTTCTCTTAATTTCTATCGTAAATTTTATTTTCTTTAATTCCTCATCAAATCATTCCCCAAATTGGTATCAAATATTATTTTTACAGCATTTATAAAACATTTCAAAATAACATGTAATGCACGTTCAGCTCGGACTAATGAATATTAAAAGGATGAGAATATATTTCCCCAAAAAAAAAAAAAAGAGGTACATGGTGTAAAAAATCCATGAAACCCCCATTTGCCAGCATTCATATGAATCTGCAAGACATGAGCCCGTTTATGCAAGACTTTCCCATGATATATTTCGGGCCGACCAACCCACTATTTCAATGAAAAGTGATATCTAGATGGGCTAAAACTATAAGGCCTAAGTGAACCCGACCCAAACTGTAGCATTGATACTGCTGATTGGTGCTCTTGGTTTTCTATTTAGTTTTTAATGATTAAAGATTTTAACAAGCAATCACTTTTATCCGAAAATTTCAACTCGTGAATTTTCTAGTATCGAACAATCTAAAGTAAGAAGTTAAAATTTTGTAAATTGTACGGTAAATTTAGTCGTGACTGACACTAATAATATAGCGATCTCACCACTGTTTTTGACGCAGACAATCACACATTATTTTTCTTTAATGGTTTAACAAGAACGTAAAATTGTCAAGTCCTTCTCCTATTTAACCTTCTCCATCAAGTCTCTTTAAAATTTGTGTTCCCTTGGTGTGTGTCAAAAATCATGAAGATAGCAAATCAGTTCATTATTCAATTATTATATAGTAATTTAAGTTAATAAATAATTCTTTCCCTCCAATAGATAGTAAAGTATGATTTTGGAGTTTGATTTGAGTAGGTCCAAAACATATTTGGTGTTCTAATGTTTTCCAAAGGGAGAAAAGGTTGTGTTAGTGGGATTGGTTGTTGGAGTTAAAAATGATGGATTTTAGGGATATAAATGATATATGTACTTTTAGTTGACATTCAAATTTTATATTTTTGAAGAATAAACTTTATTCCTGATTTTCAATTTATCAAGTAACATTATGTGTGATTTAAATTTTTAATAACGCTACCGAAATATTGTGAGATCTTCATTTTAGTATTCTAGCTTAATATATGATATTTTACTTTATAGCTATTTATAGGGTTTTTCTATTGGAATTTACAAACTAAGAAACATTTCTATAAAGGGTAAGGACTGGATCTCACATCGAATAAATATACATATAAGGACTTGAATTATTATTCTTAATAAGACTGACGTTTTAAGATGAATTCTCGAATTTTACTGCTGTTCTTAGCAAAACTGTGATGAGGAACCAGTTCCGTGATCTCAAAAAATATTGTATTCTCCTACCCATCTTGTCTCTGTCAACATCTCAATTCAAGCTCCTCTCAAACTCACATTGTCCTATAAATGGTAATATTTGTTAAATTGAATTATGGCCTAAAATAGTTTTAGCTTATTCAATGCCATAGGAATTAGTAATAGCAAGCATATCTCTTAGTTCTAGTTTGAGGGGAAATGAAGAATGAATAGTTATTGAAGGAAAAAAAAATCATATTGAAAGACACATTGACCGGATCTCTCTTCTAACTAATTTCCTGATTACGACAGATATTCGAGACTTCATACTATACTAAGCAAAGTCCCTAGAAGAGAGCATAAAGATGGCAAGCATGATGGTAGGCGTGACCAGTAGAATGAAAACTGTGAATTACCAACTTCCCCTTTGATGCAAATTAGTAT
>CAIGRN010089073.1:0-12149 GCA_903798345.1 Fraxinus anomala | reverse complement strand
GCTACAATTTTGTGTGTCAACAGTTTCAATCCAAAAGCACATTGATGCTCTTGAAAAATCCAAATATGGGAGTTGTACGATAATTTTTAGCAGTTAGTTCAAAATGAGCCGATTTGAAATTCTTAAAATTTGTTTATTCTAAGTGTGTATACTCTTTATGTTGGAGTATGGAGATCCTGAAATAACGAGGTTCAACCCAACTAACATCTAGATGGGATGAATAGGAATAATACACGGAATTAAACTAAACAAACAATAATATGTAACAAGTCACAAATTATTGTATCTAGATGAAGTTTAATCAAATTAAACTCTAGCAGTCAATCAAGCATACATATCAAAATATTAAAGTTTTACGAAGAAAAACCACTTGAAGAACTCTCAAGAGACTTAAAAAAAAAAAAAAGAAAACCTTCGGACACTTCTAACTAGTAAAAGATCTACTGGAAAAGATTTGACTTTCATAATTGGTTCAGACACAATTAATTTTAGTGAGCTCCCACTCCTAACCTGCAATCATCGAAGAACTCCACGATTGCATGCTCTAGCAATTTTTAGAATCTCTGGACTTCTTTCCCCTCGTGGATCACAAAAAAATAAACTCGTTCTTTACAAATTAGAGCTCCAGTCACTCCCCCGATCTTCATAACTGTGAAGGATATTTGTGGTAAAGGATTTTTTTGGTGTTTGATCTTTTGATATTTTGATGCTTTGGTGTAATTGGTATTCATTAGGATGTTCTTTTGAATGAATAAAGGCTCAACTCACGTTTTGGACGAAATATGCCTTATCTATTTATAATATAGAGTGTTTGACGTTATTTGGGATTGTAAAAAGGCTAAAAATCCCAATATATGGTTTCACCACATAATATGAACGATTGCTCAACAACTGTAAAAATCGCTTGAGTGCTCAGCGGCGGCCAACGAGCTCTCTCTGATCAATTACCAGTGTTTTTGTCATATCTTTTTTCTTTAAATATCTGATTGAGATGATTTAAAGTGCATTGAAAAGCTAACTCAAAGAGCTACAATTTTTCTAGAATATTGTTTTTCCAATTCGAATGTTTTCTATGTGAAAAATGGGTCTCAACATGTGGCTAAGAATTTGGAACATAACATGTGCGGCACTTGGACACTTCTTGGACTTCAAATTGCATCTCATAGATAATACATGATCTTCTTAGACATTTCACGATCTTCTTAGGTTGATGTTTAGACCTCCAACGACACTCCCAACACCCGACACCTCGACCGTAATTACAACTTGATTAAATGATATTTTAAACACGGAACTTACCAACACTTTAGACCTAATAGATCCTATCTTGAGAATTGTGGATGTAAAAAAGTTCATCAAATATTTCCCAAGTAGCATGACTAAGAGGATAGAAGAGGTCGGACTCTAGTATAGTCACATTATTATATTTGGAGAAAGCGACCTTCTTTTGTACTTCTGTAATTTCAAATTCTAGGTGATGATTATTAGGATGTTTACTTTGTATTGTTCTAATTAAAATCGGATTATATTGTTTGTCCTAGTATAAAATAGGATTTTGGTTTCCTACTTGTAGTGGGAATTTTATGAATCCCCCATTGAATAGAAATCAAAAGGCTCTCCTTTTTTGCCACTATAAATAGTGTCTTTTTATTAATGTTTTATTTATCTCAAATGTAGAATAGTGGTAGACTGTCTTGTGTAAGACTTGGGATCATTCATAATCTCACTTAATATTAATATTTTCGGGTGTGCTCAGAGGTTGGGGTATGTGAGATATTATATATGATTGTATAAAATTTTCATATAGCAGAATATCTGTCTTCAACATTTGTTTTTTCAATTTTAAAGTTTTCATGTAAATTTATATTTTTTTTCTGCAAATATTTTATATTATGTGGACAAATCGATGAATTGATCTCAATTTTCAACAAGTGGCATCAGAGTGATGGATGGTTTGAAGTGTTGGAGCACAAAATATATGTCGCGTCAAATATGTCGCGGAGAAGTTTGACGAGAAAATCAATTTTGATTTGTAGTAAGTATTATTTAATGATATTTGATTCTGTCAAGATTGCACAAGGATTTGGAGAAAAAAAAATTAATCAGGAGACATGGATATATAGACACCTCAAGAAGCTTTGTCGAAAAAGGTAAAGCATGTTCGACTAATTGCTCAAAGTCAGCAAATGAAGATGATGACGTTGTCTCTAACAATTTATCTCTTTTTTTTTTTTTCGTGAAATGCAAGGTTTTCTTCGAAAATAATATGTTCATCTTTATGATATTTCTTTGGCCAATAAGTTAGAGATACTAGATTTTGTACATTCAGATGTGTGTGGTCCTTTAAAGACAAGAACACTTGGCTGGTCCAATTACTTTATAACCTTCATAGATTATTATTTAAGGAACTTTTAGGTTAATACATTGAAGATAAAGGATCAAGTGTTGATTTTATTCAAGCAATTTTAGGCCCTAGTTGAGAGAAAACTGGGAAGAAGCTAAGGGGCATTCAGACAGATAATGGTGGAGAGTGTTCAAGTCCTTTTGGTATTCGGCATCAAAAGATAACTCCAAAAGCTCCTTAGTTGAATGGCATAGCTGAAAGGGTGAACAGAACACTGGTTGATAGAGTTAGATGTTTACTTTCTCAAGCCCATTTCCCAATATTCTTTTGTGGTATGGTATTGAGCACGGTCATATATGTGTTGAATCTTACACCTTGTGTTCCCTTATAGTATGATGGACCAGACAGAGTTTGAACTGGTAAGGGTGTTTTCTATGATCACTTGTGTGCGTTTGTATGTATAGTATTTCTGCATATTCGTAAAGATAGGTTCAAACTTGATGTGAAAACATGATAGTGTGTATTCCTTGGTTATGGTCAAGATAACTTTGGATACATGTTTTATGATCTAGTTGAAAAGAAAAATGTGAGAAGCACAGATGTCGTATTTGTTGAAGATGAACATAAGATAGAGTGATTGAGGCCTTGTAAGATAAAATGCAGTCATTGCAAGATGTGTATTTGTTCAAAAGTTTTCTGGTGATGATTTTATTATTATTTCTCTACGTTGATGATATTTCCATTGTTGGCAAGATGCTTCAAGAATTGATAGGTGGAAGAAGTAGTTGAGTAAGTTTTTTGCTATTAAGGACATGGGACAAACAAAGAAAATTCTTGTTATAAGAATCAATCATGATTGAGTGCCATAAGTTGTATTTATCACATGATGAGTATATTAAGAAAGTTATTGAGAAGTTCTGAATGAACAAGGCTACAGTGGGTAGCTTTTCTCTTGCTACCCACTTCAAATTGAGCATTGAACAATGTTCTTCTACAAGGAAAAGGAAGCTATGGAAAGAGTTCCTTACGCCTCAGCAATGGAAAGCTTAATATATGTGATGGTCTGCACAAGACCAGATATAGCCCATGCAATTGGTGTAGTTAGTCATTTCCTGTAAAATCTAAGAAGAGAGCATTAGAATGTAGTTAAGTGGATATGAGGTATCTTCGATATACTTTAAGTTTGAGACTTAGTTTTGCAAATGGACAAACATTGTTTATTGACTACATAGATGCAAATATGGCTTGAGATGTGGATACTCATAAGTTTACATCGAATTATTTGATTACATTCGTAGATGGGGGTTGTAGCTTGCCAATTGAAACTTTAGATGTGTATTGTCCTTCTACTATAGAGGCAGAGTTTATTGCATCAATAGGGGTGACTAAAGAATTGCCATGGGCAAAGATGTTCATGAGAGAACTCAATTGCAAATAGCAGGGGTATACATTATTTTGTGATAACCAGAGTGCTATTCATCTGGCTAGAAATTCCAGTTTCCATGCAAAATCAAAGCACGTTAATGTACGATACCCTTGGATCAGGGATAATTGAATGATAACTTTCTGAACTTGAGAAAGTTCTGATCATAAAGGTTNCATCTGGCTAGAAATTCCAGTTTCCATGCAAAATCAAAGCACGTTAATGTACGATACCCTTGGATCAGGGATAATTGAATGATAACTTTCTGAACTTGAGAAAGTTCTGATCATAAAGGTTCTAATATGTTGACGATGACACTACAAAAAAAAAGGCTTGAAGGTTGTTGTTTGATTGTCAGGATGGCGAATTCCACCCCATAGTCGAATGATGGAGATTTGTTGGGTTATTTCCTTCTATGTGAAGGAAAGTCCAAGTTTGGGAAGCCCAAGCTCATTAAGGTTTTAACCCTAAAGATGAGTTCCAACTACAAGAAGACAGGAGAAAAAGATCCCTAGCCATTTACCCCCTTAAAAGATAAAAATAAAAGTTTTTTCTATGCCCAAATTTCATCAATCTCCAATCCGAGTCGTCTGTGGTCTAATCGAGCTAAAATTTGGAGAAAAGGTTCACAAGACAGGGAGTTACAAATTGAATGCTGAATATCAGATTTTAAGCTCGGGAACATTGGTCTGTGGTAACTGGGGTTGTGTTGGTATAATCTTCCTATTTCGTATTGTATTGCCGAGATTTTTGTTATCGTGATGAAATATATGTTGTAGCCTCTATTTGTGACTAGAGAAGACTTTTTGTACCCATTATTTGGTTGATAATAAAGATGTTGACTGAAATAGGTCCCATGGTTTTTATTTGTCACATCAGGGAAGCTTTTTACGTAAAATAATTTTTTGTGTGATTGCTTATCTTTAGATTATTTCTAGCGTATACAATTGTAGAAAGTGCACTTTACTTATTTGTTTACGAGGAGAAGAATTATTCGGCTATGCATTTTTTTGTTTTTTTACATCTCTCGGATGAAATATAAATGTTGTTAATGTACAGGATTTTGGAGTGTAAGACACGACTTGCTGATAGGAAAATGGAGCTTATCACACAATAGTACAGTAGATTTGATGCAATTCATGAAGTAACCGAATGATTTTAGCCACTTCATTTGGGAAACTTGGAAACTCATACGGTATTTTGCATCTTAGAGCTTTGAGTAATCAAGTTGTCTCCCATTTAAAATACAAAAACCTGAATTGGACCTTTTGTCATTAGGATCAGAAGCCAATCAGCATTAAAGAACCCCTTAAGAAGAAAGTGTCTAGGTTTGTTGAATACTAAATAACAATCCATTTTTCCCCTCAAGTAAGCTACTCAGGTCTAGTGACTGCAAGACAGCTCCCACTATACTTCGGTATTCAGTTGAGTGTTCCAATGCAAATATTTTCCGTCTTGGCAGACAACGGTGGATTAGCTTCCATCATGTTTTCTTTTATTAATGTAACTTTCCTTGTGATTCATCCAAACAAGAGCTTATTTTATGCAACATTACTTGATAGGGAAGACGAAAGGCCAATATTTTGGGGGCCTAGTGCCAACTTCAAATATGGGGTCCTAGGAATATTTAGCCTATGTTTGGCCAAAAATGAATTTTCAACTACAGATTATCCCATAAAATAATATTACACGTAAATAAATTTATTTTATTTTATTTTATAACTACACATCCTCCAAAAAATCATTATCAAAAACTCATTTTTACCCAAATTTCCGTTAAAATGGAGCACGCTAGAGATTAAATCAAAATTTTAGCAAATTTTGATAAAAGTTGATAGATTGTGTGGTTGAAAAGTTGTAGGTCATATGAAATGTATGGTTAAAATTAATTGTTGATTTTGATTTAGAAAATAATTACATACAATTAAAAAATAATTAAACATAATCACGAAAATTGAAAGACGAAATACAAGATTTAAACTCTAGTACACACATAAACAAAGGGGAAAAAAATAGGATCAAGAAAATCTCAAATCAGATTACATAGCACATAGAGAAACATTAGTTTAATTAAAACATTAACCATTGAAACTGGAAAAAATGGACAAATAAAATGAAATGCAAGAATCTAGTTTAGAGAGAAATAAATACCAGTGCCTTTAGTAGCAACTTTTTGAATAAGTGTAAGACCCACACCATGAGAGTATTAAAAAAAAATAATAGCTGTAAATTTTGGAGAAAGAAAAGTGACATTTTATTTCTTCTTAAGAAATAGAAAAATAACGATTGGAAAGAAAAATGATCAAATTTTATATACAGTGAAAGTAATGACTGTGATATATGTACATGATACATAAATAAATGTGATAAATTTTATGCCATTTATATGATTTTTTTAGTAATTCTCGTATTTTTAAATTTTATTAGCTTTTTGTGTTTGCATATGATAATTCTTATTTAAAGAATTTTGTAATTATAATTTTCATTTTTCTTCAATCAACCAAGTAACTTAACATAATTTGAGGCCCTCATCAAAGTGGAGCCTTAGGCGATTGCCAACACCGCCTATAGTGAGGGCCGGCCCTGAGAAGACAACAAACGTACTAATGTCAATGAGATCATATTTGAAAGGCAAGTTTATAAACTGAATAAATAAATGCTTACAACTATTTTGTCTTCTATGATCTCAAATTTAACTCATTAACTGGTTAGCTATAGCTTTCAAATGTGTCCCAAAGGAAAAAATGCATAAATTTGTCTCATTCAAACAAAAAATACAAAATTTTGCTTAATATGAAAAGAGCAGCGATTATTTTCCTTCAAATGTGAGGTACAGAACAGTAAATTTGGACCTAGTCGTCCAACAAGGTCCGTGCCATGGTCGATCCATCCGGAGAGATACGTAGGCTCGTGCTGGCTGATTTCAGTTTTTCTGTTTAATAGATAATTTTTATAAAATCCACAAATGAAAATAATAACTTAAAACGTTTTACTAAACAAGTTAAACGGACAGAGATTCCTTCATGCAAATTTTTTACAGTTTGCCAAAATACCTCTCAACGACTACCATTAAAATGTCATTTTGCTTACTTCCCACAAATCTACCTCACCCCTCCACCCCCTACCCCATAGACACAGACACTATATAAACCATCTTCTGCATGTAGGCAAATCACTCACTCCATTCCCAACATCATCAAGCCACAAAAATCAATTGTTCCCAAGGAAAAATTAAGTTTCACTACAAAAATGAAAATGATTATCTTCGTTGCCTTTACACTCTTCCTCCAGGGGACTCTTGGTAATCCACAACACAAGTGCTTCCATTAGTTTGCATGATATCTAGTCCTGTGCAATGACTAATATTTTTTTTTCTTCTTTCTTGGATGCAGGGGAATTAGACTGTGAGGAATTGCCAATTGGTTTGTGTTCATTCTCAATAGCATCCTCTGGGAAGCGGTGCCTGTTAGAGACATACGCATCAAATGATGGAACCACGGATTTCCAATGCAGGACATCTGATGTGGTTGCAATTAACTTGCACGAGTATATTGAGGCTGACGAATGTGTGAGTGCATGTGGGGTTGATAGAAAATCTGTCGGGATCTCATCAGACTCCCTCCTCGATTCTCAGTTCACCGACAAGCTATGCTCACCACAGTGTCTCCAGAAATGTCCCAACATTGTTGATCTTTACTACAATTTGGCTCTGGGAGAAGGTGATCTTCACAACCCTCAATTCCTCCACACACACCCAACCATCCCCTGGAACCATCTCATCTAAGCACTCAAGTTGTTAAATAGTGAACCAAATTTATTTATTTAAGTCTAATCTTCAACACAGCTCCTTTAACCGGCCCATAGATATTTTTTATTGAAGTCCTGACACATACACAATTTTCGTTATGGGACTTGAAACAGTGAGAGTTTGCATCTGCTAATATGGTATTTGCTAACAATTAACAGGAGCATTTTTACCTGATCTGTGCAAATCTCAACGAATAAATTCACGCCGTTCAATGGCTCAGATTCAGAGTTCTGGCGCAGCGTTTGGCCCTATAGCTGCTGCTGCTGGTCCTATTTCTGCTGTTGCTCCTTCTCCATCTTCGCCTGTTGATTGTGCTCCAGCTCCAATGTAATTATGTCCCTATCTGATATGCAGTATTGGATACAACTAAATAGTATAATGAAAATATATTAGTTTCTTTTTTCCGTGTCTATTACTATCAAATCTTCTTTGTAACAAACATGCCATAGATGTTTTATGTAATTTGATTTGATACATCATCTGTAATTATGTATACTATTTAATGAAAGTGAACTGCATCTGATTATGCATTATTTCTTCTCTGGGGAACTCATTATTAAAACAAAAAAAAAAAAATTCATGTACTTTACAATTCATGAAAAGTTATAAATTTCTTCGTCAATGCAATAAACCAAATCAATGGACCTCCAACAGCTAGTGTAAGATGATGAAATGTAAAATATATGTTCTAGATTTATAGAAGAAAATGGCGGGAGAAAGTGAAATTCAATTCAGCAAATGAAAAAAAAGGTGACTGTAGAGAGGGGTGGAGCAGCATATTTATACACGGTGGCAACTAACTTAACAGAATGAAAGAAGCTGAAATGACATAAATAACCTCATGCCATATTACACTTCAACACTCCCCCCCAAGATAGCAAGTGTATATTCAACACTCCCATCTTGCTAAGTAATGAAATAAATCTGGTTCCACCTAATGACTTGGTTAATAAATCTGGTTCCACCGTATGCAGCAACTTTACCTCCTTTGTCTGAACCTTATCCTTCACTAGGTGGCAATCAATTTCTATGTGCTTTGTTCTTTTATGGAAAACTAGGTTGCTAGCTAAGTGTATAGCCAACTGGTTGTCACAAAACAGCAAGGCAAGTTTGGTATGCCCAATGCTCAAGTCACTTAGTATATTATTCAACCAAGTAAACTCACAGACTGCAGCTTCCATGGACCTATATTCCACTTCAGCAGATGACCTTGATATTGTATGTTACTTCTTAGACTTCCATGACACTAGTGAGTCTCCTAGGAATATGCAATAACCTGTGATGGACCTTCTTGTGTCTGAACAAGCTGCCAAATCCGCATCACAATAACCGTTGAGTTGAATATCAGATTTGCTAGGGAAAAACAATCCTTGTCCTGGTGTGCTCTTCAAATATCGCAGCACATGATAAGCTACCTCTAGATGAGGCTCCTTTGGTGATTGGAGAAACTGGCTCAACACTTGAACTACATATGACAAGTCTGGCCTAGTTATTGTTAAGTACATAATTCTTCCCACAAGTCTTCTGTAAATGCTTGCAATAGCTTCACCTTCATTCTTTCTCAGCTTCAAGTTGTGTGGTAAAGGGCTGGTCTTGCTCCAAGGTAGCCTACTTATGTCAAAACATCTAATGCATACTTCCTTTGACATATGGATATTCCAGTTCAATTTCTTGCTACTTCAAGACCTAAGAAGTATTTTAGGATTCCCAAATCTTTCAACTTGAACTGCTTATTTAGTTCATCCTTGAACAGTTTGATGTAAGCCAAATTATTCCCTCCAATGATTATATCATCCACATATATGAGAAGTATAGTGAATGAGCAGCCATCTTGTTTGCTAAACAAAGAATAATCAGACATTGATTGCTTAAAACCTTGTGAAAGGATGCATGAAGTAAGCTCCACATTCCATTATCTCGAAGCTTGTTTCAGTCCATAAATGGACTTGTATAACTTGCAAACCAGTTGTTCACCTTGCTCTTCCTGCTGCTCATAACCTGGAGGCATAAGCATATAAACCTCCTCATCCAAATCACCATGGAGGAAGACATTATTGATGTCCAATTGGTGAAGATGCCATTGTTTGGTGGCTGCAACTGCCAAGAGTATTTTGACAGTAACTAATGTTACAACAGGGGAAAACGTTTCCTCATAATCTAGTCCAGCCTGTTGAGTGAATTCCTTAGCTACCAAGTGAGCCTTCTTCCTTTCCTTTGTTCCATCTAAGTTGAGCTTGACTTTGAAGACCCATTTACAAGCTACTGGAGTCTTATGATCACGTAACTTGGTGAGATTCCAAGTGTTGTTGGAAACCAGTGCATGATACTCAGCATCCATAGCTTCAACCCAATCAGGAAGCTTTGATGCCTCAGTGAAAGTTCTTGGCTCATAAACAGCTGATAAGGCTAAGATATAACTCCTTTGAGCCCGAGATAGTAGACCATAACCCAAGTAATCCTTAATGGGATACTGCTTGCTAAATTCAGAATCTTTCTTCACAGAGTCTGATTGGGGAATTGAAAACTGACACATGAGACTACAGTGATAGTCTTGTAGATATAAAAGAGCATGTTTTGGTCTATCAGATTTTCGTGTAGGGACAATATGAGGTGAGAAAGGGACTGCAAGAGTTGTTAGATTCAGCAGATGAAGAAGAAGATGCAACATGTGATGATGAAACTGAATTGCGAGGATCTGATATATTTGAGGTGTTTGAAACTGATACTGGGGTAAACTTATCAGTACTTAGATGAGAATGTATTGGAAAAAGAGTAGGATGATATTGAGTAACAACATCAGATTTGGATAAGAAGGCTAGGAAAGAAGGAAGATGGAAAGGAAATATATTCTCATGAAAAGTGACATCTCTGGACACAAAAACAGCCTTGGTTTTGAGATTGTATAGCTTATATGCCTTCATTCCATATGAATAACCAATGAAGATGTAGGGTATAGCCTTGGGATCAAACTTGGTTCTATTTCTTTTCAAGGTTGAGACATAGCAAAGACACCCAAAAACCTTGAGATGGCTATAGGAAGGTGTGGTATGGAAAAGCCTTTCATAAGGGGATTTATCAGCAAGCAATTTGGTAGGTGTTCTGTTTATAATGTGTGTGGTTGTCAATATGCAATCTCCCCAAAAATGATGAGGCAAATTGGCTTGGAATTTAAGGGCTCTAGCATTGTTTAATAGGTGCTCATGTTTTCTTTCAACCACACTGTTTTGTTGTGGTGTTTCAACACAACTTAGCTAATGTACAATTCCTTCTGAAAGATAGAAATCACTCTAGTAAAACTCTAAGCCATTATTAGACTTGAGAGTCTTTATATTGCACTGAAAGTGAGTTTGAATGAGATGATAAAATGATTGAATAAGATTTCTAGTTTGAGATTTTCCCTTATGAGGTACGTCCACGTCATTCTGCTATAGTCATCAACAATAGTTAGGAAATACTTGGCACCATCTAAAGAATGGACTGAATATGGTCCCTAAATGTCACAATGAATAATTTCAAACACTTGTAAGGCTTTAGTATCATTATTAGGAAAAGGCAATCTGTGTTGTTTGGCCAAGGGGCAGATAGTGCAATGTAATTCCTTGTTGATGGTAATATTAGGAATAGATTTATGCAATAGAGACAATTCGGAAATGGGCAAATGTCCTAATCGACAATGCCAAACATCAATATCCATCTTGACATTAGTACTGTCAATGATATTACAAACATGATCAGATTGATTACATTCAAAAGGGAAACTAAGACTAAAGACAACATTAGGAGGAACATCAGTGTTTCTGATGTTGAAGATATCAGGAACTGGTTTGAGGTGATGATAGTGGTGTGAAGTTTGATCATTGAGTTAAAGGTGAGACTATTGGAAATGATATAGTCCATGCTCAAGTTTGCCTACCCCAATCATCTTCCATGTTGAAAGATCTTAGATAATTCAAAAATCATGGAAAAACATCAGGTAACAATTATGTTGAAGAGTCAACTTGCTGACATATATCAAGTTGAATTTAAAAGATGGTACAACAGGCACATTGGTCAGGAGTAAAGTAGGGGACAACTTCATTGTCCCAACGTGAGTAACAACAACATTAACACCATTAGGTAGCTTTCCAGAAGTACCAACTATAATTGTTATGCCCTAGATCCAATCAACTTGGAACATAAACACTTTAAATATATATATAATCGATGCATATTATTAACAATATTTATGATTTAATTGAACTTATATTCTAATAAATTAAATAATAGAATTCGTAGATTCAAGTTTTGGTAATTTGTTAATCACAAGGAGTTGTGATTGTGAGATACAAATTACATATGACTGAATCTTAAATCGTCTATGGTCGAAGTAATAACGAGATACGGATATCTTTATTACGGATAGACCATCACGTATGTCATTTTTACTTGTGAAGTAAGTAACCGATCTCACAAGCTAAAGTGTGGTGACACTTGAATGAACACGTGGATGCTTTGTTATAGAACAAAATATTGGAGACCCACTAGGAGATTCCACATGGATAACTATCTGAGTGTTAGTGGTTAATCTCTAATGT
>CAIGRN010089065.1:0-10219 GCA_903798345.1 Fraxinus anomala | reverse complement strand
ATTTTCACCCTTATTTTCATTTTTCATTGCAAAAAAGATCATTTCATCTATTTTCTCAATAAAAAATTGTGAAATGACAAATAAACCCTTCTCTTTAAATAAAATAAAAGAAAAAAATAATTGCAATTATAGTCCCAATTTTTTTTTTTTTTGAAAAGCATAAATGAGTCACAAATAAATTATTAAAAAGGGTAATTAGAACATAATATCCCTACATTTAACTATTATTGCAAAAAAAAAAGTCTCTACCTTTTAATTTTTTTGACATTTTCACCCTTAATTACACATTTAAATATAAGAGTATATTCATTATTTCACAATTTTTTATTGAGATTGGATGAAAATTGACGGAAATGATGGTTTGTACAGTCAAATATGTAATTAAAGGTGAAAATATAAAAAAATAATAATAATAAACAGTAGGAACTTTTGTGCACTAATAGTAAAAAGTATGGACTTTATGTGTTAATTATCCTTTACATAATTTATTTGGAACTTATTTGTGTTTTTCAAAAAAAAAATTGGGACTATAATTACAATTAGTTTTTTTTTTTTCTTTTTCCTTTTGTTTTATTTAAAGGGAAATGTATATTCATCGTTTTACAATTTTTAATTGAGAAAATAGATGAAAATAATCTTTTGCGCAATGAAATATGAAAATAAGGATGAAAATATCAAAAATGAAAGGTAAAAATGCTTTCCATAATAACAGTGTAAGGTGGAGACGTTATGTTCTAATTACCCTTTGTGCAATACTCCTCTAACCTTTCGTTTGGCTCAATACCCCCCCTAAATCAGCCAGACTTTGTAGATTACATACAATTCTCCTATTTGGGCTCATCAAAAATAGATTTTGGGGAAAATTAGGGCATGTTCTCTTTACCATTTTCAAGTCATTTTCTATTTTTGATTTTTCAAAACAATGAAAATACGTTCTTTTTCCTATTCTCGAAAACGCGTTTTCAATTACAATCAAGTCAAAATTTTCAAAAAGCATTTTTTGTATTTTCAAAACAATTTTTCAAAATGTTAAAAAGAACACATTTTCAATAATCTTAAAATGGACACTCAAAAGACAATACCCAAAATAAATTCAAAACACAAAACTGAAACACAAAGATATCAGTCCCTTATGTTTTGAAATAGTGATTTTTGAAGAATGTGTGGTTAAAAATGTGGAAGAATTTTGGATCTACGAGTAATATTATTTTATTAGAGAATGTATAATTGAAAATAAGAAAGAGAAAAATGCATTTTCTTTTCAAAAATTGAACCCAAACAAGGGCAATATTTCCGCCATTTTTCTTCATAAATCCTTGTAAAATTACGAACTTACCCTCTTATTTAAATAATCGAAAAAAATAAAAGAATTAATTGTGATCTTATTCCTAAATTTTCAGAAAAAGTACAAACAAATTCCACTTAAAATAATTTAAAAAGGAAAAATTAAAAAATGTATTTCTCTTCTTCATATCCCATCTTTGTGCCCACCACCTTTTGCCTCTCCCTTCCACCACCACCACCTCGAGGCTTTAACAACTAGTGAAATTGAAATATTGAAGAGAATTTAATCGAGAACCGATAACAAAATTTTTGAGAATGCTTCAAGTGGTTGCTGGATAAGGGATCAAGTATGAAAATTGTAGAAGGATATTGAAGATCTTCATCTATTATTAGAACTAAGTGATTTTCTCCATTTGAAAAGTCATCTTTAGGTTAAAGCAAATTTAAAATCTGACTAGTTCTGTTTGAGATCCAGAGAACTCGTAGAAATTACCAATTTTTTACCAATTTTTTGATCTAAAACACAAAGTGCCTACCATTTTGGATGTAGAGGTTGATCGCTGCGGGTGGTCCAAATATACAAGAAGCTACAACTTGTTTTTATTTAACCTTGAAAATAATCCACCACTTATTTAATCGACTAGAATATCATTCTAGCAAGTCATATTCCACTTAATTTAATTTAGTAATAGCTATGTCTATTTTTACAAGACATCATTATGCACAAACTCCATTTCACAAGTTTTCAATTATCTTCACATGAAAAGTATAACTGATGAATTTTTCAACCCATTCTACATGCATGACCGTCCATTCATCCCCAAATTGCGTAAGAAACTTTGAAAATGTATATCATGTGTCCATGTATCAATTTCACAAAATTCATATCTTTCTTCATTTCAACAAGATTAAATTTTTTAAAATAATTTTTCATCGATAATTTTTATATGAGCCATTTTTAGCAAGATTGTGACACGAACTTTCCAATGAATTTTGAATCGTCAAAAAAGGGATATACATAATTTCTAAAAATCACGTTCGAGCCAAAAACATGTTAATAATATTAAAATATTACAATTACTAAAATAATGTATGTAGATATATTATTTAGGGGTGGCATTGGGTCGGGTCGGGTCGGGCAGGGTTCGGCCTATAACTGACCCGACCCGACCCGACATACTCAGTTTTGGGCTCTTTCATAACCGACCCGGTTTAGGTCGGGTCGGGTAGGGTCCAACTATTTTTTTTCGTGCACTGATTGACTTAAATATGAAAATACTTTTGCCATTTCAATAAGAAATTTTCGACAAATATTGCAGACTAACTGAATTTATACTTATTATGTTTTGCCATTTCAATAAGAAATTTTCAACAAAATAATATTTGTCATTCATACAACACAATCAACTAAAATAAATCACAAATTTTTACTAAGAATATGTTTATAATTTGAATTTTTCCACAAACAAAAATTAAGTGTGCATCCCAAATAATTATTTTCCTACACGTTATTATCATACTAATAAAATCAAACACACTAAAAATTACCGTTAATCGTGAAAAGTAAATACTAAAATATTACAGTCAACCAACACTTAAAAATATACAGTAATACAAATTTAATAAATTAAACAAAATACTACTCATCCAAAATTCAAACTTCTAAAAAATTAAACAAAATACTACTCATTCAAAATTCAAACTTCTCAAAATTAAACAATAAAGTAGAGTATTATAATCTTCGATTCTCGCATAGCTTTAAGTAGCATTCCTACAAAATAATATAAGCGTTTAGTGAGAAAGATTAATAATATAATGACAAAGCTAGTTATACATCTACCTTAAAAAAATCATAAATGTATGAATCACTTGGATTTAGCATTCATTTGATTTCTCTGATTCCAAAAGCTCTACCCAAAAAAAAAAAAAAAAGATTAAATTAACAATAAATTATATAAAGCACTATTTAACATAATTCATGGAATAACTATAATTATATTACATTCGTCCAATTTTTTATGTACCTCAATATCTTCCATATAAAATCTCTCCATTATTGAAATCTCTTTAAGCCAATTTTGGGTACACACCAAAACCTTCACCATTCTAGGGATTAAAGAACTATGAAATGGATCAAGGATTCTTCCTTCAGTAGTAAAAGCACTTTCTGAAGCCATTGTAGACACTTGAAGTGCCATAATGTCTCTTGCGAGTTTGGACAAAGTACCGTATTTACTTCCATTAAGCCACCACCAGTTAAGAACATCAAAATCACTATACTCTATATCTTCACAAGCGTCCAACAAGTATCTATCAACATCATTTTTAAGTTCAACCAAATCTTTTGCTGCCTTTTTTTTCTTAAACCTAGAAACACGATTAAGAGAGACCGTTGAAGTATGACTTTCTTTAGTAGAAGAAACCCCGCTTAAGAATTCATATCACTAGATACTTGATTGCTTTTAGAACTTGCTTCACATCTCACATACCAATCGTAAATAGACACCATATTGTCTTTCCAAATATTTGTCATATTATGAGCAATTTCCTTATCCTCATAAATATCACCAAAACAAAAATCAGCATACTCCAATTTATATCTTAAGTCAAGTACAGTAGCAATCAACAACAACTGGTTAACATTTTCCATTTTTCAATACTTGTCAAATTTGTTTTTTTCATATTAATGGCCATATCACTTAAAAGATAATCATCACTTTTACTCCACTCTTCCAATTCGCTTATAAGTGAACATATTTCATGAAGATAAACATTGGAGCTCACATACAATGAAGTACTAAACTTCAAAGTTACTTCATAAAAGCCTTGGAGGAACTTCACAAAAATAGAAGCATTTTCCCAGTCAGAAGTTCTAGGAGGTACACCCCTCTTTTACCACCATCATACTCCTGAAAATAATTAAAATATTGCACACCATCCTCTTCTAACCTTTCAGATGCTTTTTGGAATTTTGAAATGACTTCCAACATCAAATATGTGGAATTCCACCTACTTGGTATATCCAAGAACACAAGTGATTTACAATTAATTTTTTCTTGACTCACACACTCCTTAAACTTTTGTTCTCTAGCAAGAAATGATTTAATATATTTTACTGCATTGCGAATACTAATAATTGATGCATGTGCTTCCTTCAATCCCTCACATACAATCAAGTTAACAATATGTGCACAACACCTCATGTGCAAATATTTTCCATCCAAAATACACCCATCCCTACTCCTACCAATCATCTTCCTCTTGAGATAAGAGATGGCTGTTTCATTTGCAGATGCATTGTCAACCGTGATTGTAAACACTTTCTCAATACCCCATAAACACAAAAAATTCTCAATAGCTTTGCCAATGGTTTCACCTTTATGATTAGCAATCAAGCAAAAGTTCAAAATCCGTTTATAAAGCTTCCGATCAGAATCAACAAAGTGTGCAGTGAGAGATATATAGTTAACGTTTTGAATAGAACTCCAAGTATCTGCAGTAAGAGAAACTCTTTTACGTTGGATGATCTTTCTCAATTGCAATTTTTGATCCAAATACAATTGATAAATATCTTTAACAATAGTCCTATGAGAATGAGGATCAAAATTCGGGCATGCTACTTGACAAAATTTTCTAAACCCCTGACCTTCGACAAAGCTAAAAGGTAGCTCATCAATTAATATCATCTTAGCACATGCAAGTCTACATTCTTCTTTATTGAAGCCAATAGTTATAAGATTGTTCTCATCACTCTCAGTTGGACTTTTTTGCCTTTTATCTTCTATCCTTCCCGGATACTTTTTACAATGAAGAACCAAATGATTCCTTAAGGTACTAGTCCCACAAGCATAATCCTACCCACAATAGTTGCACGTACACCTAACATCTTCATCTTTTGGATCTCCTATAATAGTGAAGTGTTCCCATACATCTGAAGATTTCCTATGTTTCCTCTTCTCTAAACATGATTGTGAAAGTGGAGGAAGAGACATAGCATTTTTTTTCTAAATTTTTTGTTGAAGGAGTTTCATTGATAGCTTCAATTTCACCATCCATAACCATATCCACTTTCATATATATACAAATAAACAAGAAACCAAATATTATGAAATACCATTTGCATTACCAAATTTCTATGTAATGATCAGACAAATAGAAAGACGAAAAGAATTCATACAAACAATCCAAAATTTATTTAAAATAAAGATTCTTGATTCACAACACACGGAAGCCTGCCAAGGACACAAACAAGCTACCACATTCCCTTCATCTTATAAAACTTGAACAGGACATTAATAATAATGTAAAAGCTAAGAAATCTTGAATTCCATCCAATAATAATAAAATAAGAATGAAATAGCACCTGAATTTCTACATTCAAATGTTCACCTAAAGCATTCGACAAATACCTCAACAATTTCGTTGAAATAGCACACCAAAAAAAGAAAAAAATCGTCATTTCGAGACAGATACCTTAATAATAAACAAAGTTTCAAATATTTTTGCCTGAAACCCTAACAATATAGATGGTTTTTTGACAAACACCTCATCAAATTGACATCCAGAAAATTGTAGAAATGCGAAAACTGAATGTAAGAAGTATCAGTAAATGAAGGCTCTTACCCCACCTCTACCCTTCTCCTTTGGACCCCTCTAATTCAATGCTTTACCCAACACACCACCACCCTTTTCTCTTATCATTCAATTATTTACAGCAAGCACAGAGAGGGAGAGAGAGAGAGATCGGTGGAACAGTGAACACGAGTTCTTTTCAATATGTACTTTGGATCGCTATTACCTTTCTTAGCGGTAGTGTTCTTCTCAAGCTCGCTTAAGTTGACATCCAAGAGCAGCTATTGATTTCTCAGGAAGAATCGCCGGAGAGGGAGGCTGGGTTATGAAGCCGGGAGAATTTCACGGGTTGGAAATAGGGTTACGGATAATGGTTTGGGGCGGTTTGAAAATATTTAAACCGTGAACCGACCTGACCCAACCCATTTTTAAATCAAAACCGACCCGAACCGACCCGATTAGGTCAGGTTGGGTCTGATCCACAGTTTTCTGGTTTATGGGCCCAACCCTAATATTATTTATCATTTCACTAAATGACTTTAATTAATCATGTTTACTATTATTACTATAATAACTCTTATATAGGTATGTTTTTCCTACCCTAACCATCGACTATTACCCCCTTAAATATGGGGTATTATCATCCTATAAGCATAAGACGTTACTTCTAATTTTCGGGGCATTACAACTCTCCCACTCAATTTTAGATGGACCAAACTAATAGAAACAACTAATTAGACACATGAAGATTCTTTTTAACTTTGAATGTCCCAACTTTCAAGTTTTCATTAAACAAGTCAAACACACTAGTGCAAGTATTGGGATAGTATCTAGGATCAAAGTTCTAGTATACGATTAAGCTACTCTACACATGTGATATATACATGAATCAACACATATTCAACTAATTCCTTTCGTGAATTCAATCACCACCAAAATTTATTCTCATAAATAGGTGAAGTAATTGATGTATTTCATTTTAGGGATTTAGAATAATTTATAACTTAGTTTTATCAATTCAAAGAATTCATCCCATTACACAATGATTTTTAAACCTAAATATTAGGTGCTCAATGATAGGATCTTATATAAATAAGATAAAAATATAAACACAAATAGCATCATTCAGTCATGAATCGTAAATCAACAAATTTCGAACATGAACTCATCATTAGACAACGAGATTATCCAATTAAATAACACAAAAACACATATTTTTGGGCATTTCAAAATTTTTAATTCTTTTTATATTTTTCAAAATTTCCCTTTTTTAATTTTTGAATTTTTAATATAATGTAATGCTACAAAAATCACACATTTGACTCACAGAGCTGACTTCACCCCCAAATTTAAAGTTATGTAGTCCCAAATGTATGCACAAAAATAAACCTAAGGACGGATAGCAATACTCCTAATGTCATATGATGATCTATATTTGCGGGATGTCTCTAAGAATTGATTTGTATAAGGATTATTGTTTTTGAACAGGCTCGGACATGTGGGGCACCTATAGGGACACCACGTCTCCCCTGTTCGAATAGGGCTGACTTGGCCACGTTAATGTAGCGGCACTCTTTGTGTAATACTGTTTCATTCTCAAACTTAGAACCACAATCCTAAACATATAGTGGGTATCCCTATAAACAATCATAGACTAATAGTTTTAGGATGATGATGTAATAGCTAAATTAAATCTAACAAAAAGAAACCACTACGATTAGAGTTAAAAATGCAAGATATGGAAATCGTAACCTATTTAATATGTACGATCATGGTCTAAATTTTTTTTTTTCTAGTGGAGAGTTAAATCTGAGCTCAGTAATTTGACATTGACTGTTGAATTAATATTGTGACGTGATCACATGAAATTGTCAGATAGAAAATAAGATTAAGGGTTAAATGTATATTTAGAAAAGGGCATTTTGGTCATTTTACCTTATTCGGAATTTCAACATGATCAACGAGGATAATATGCAAGAACAAATGTTAGAAGATATAATTATTGTTTATGTAGCTTCAATTAAGTTAAGAGTGCAATCTCATTGTTTTAGTTGAATATAACTTGATTAATAAATTATCTCTATCCATCAAGAGTTGACCAGGTCAAGATTAATTTATTGGAGCTTAATTTAATTGGGACTATTTAGTCCTTTCAGTGCCTTCAAAATGAATCGGAATAAATTATAAAAGTTATAATTTATTGTGAAGATATGGAAACTTTGATTTGGATAAAAATTCAAAGAGTCCTTTTAGTTAAGTACCTTTATCTGAGCAAAAGAAAAGGAGTTCTTTTGAGATTGTGATATTTCCTAATCAAATCCATATTATAAATGACACTTGGTTTAATAACAATTATCATAATTAATTCTTGTTCGCACACAAAAGAAATTTCTACAATTTTGAGCTCTTGAAGAATATTGAAGAAGGCCAAAAGGTTTGAAGGTGAATCAAGAAAATCAAATAAGAATGAGATTTGAGTGTGGAATCAAGAAGAACAAAGATTGAAGGAATTTTTGTAAAGCGTGCTATCAGGGTAATTCTTAAAACACTTGTGTGTCTATCAATGTTCCATAATTATTGTCAATGCACAATTTGATAAAATCCTAATATTTTTCCAATAATTGGTATGAGAGCCTTGATTTTGATATTATTTTGTGCATCAAGAATTAAATAATTTTGAATTATGCGTGTGTTAGTATAGGGCGGTGTTAGGATTATGTGATTTATTTTGTTATTGGATGAATGATGTTTTATTGAACAAATTTATGGCCTTAGAATTTTGTGGGGGATATCATGTATTGTTGAATTGAGTCATGTAAAAAAGGGGATGGGTTACGACTTACGACTCCATGTTTTCCCTTTTGATTTTAATTTTTGCAATAGAGTTAGGTTTTGCATTTTTGTATAGAGGACCTATTTTACAATTGTGAATCGGAGGACCTAATCCGCAAATTCTGAATGGAGGACTTTTACTACAATTATGCTTGAGGATCGAACTTCATCTTCTCAAATGAGTTGAAGTACCAATTGTGCAAATTTGGATGTATTAACAAAGGAGAAAAGGAGACAGATACACGGTGATGGTGGACAAAATTGGATGTCGTCTGGACTTATGCGAAGTTGCAATGCCTTTGAGCGATGTTGCTTCACGCAAAATGTGGCAGCAAACCTCGGTGTTGTCTCCACTCACACGAAGCAGCGACACTCTCGAGTTTTGCTGATGCAGTGTGGGAGGTACGACGACGATGAACATGGGGTGGCACACCATGTCAATCAATCCTCACTTTGGTGATTCTCGACAATCAAACGTATAGGGATGTCAAAATGGCTCGCTAGCTCGTACAGCTAGTGGCTCTACCCAGGAAAAGCCTGAGAAGAAAAGCCACACGGGCAAAGTCGTGTCGAGACCATTTTCAGCCCGGACGAGCTGAGTAGAACTTCATTAAAAAAAAATTAAAAACAACTGCCGAAGGGAGCTGCCTTGTCAAAGGCAATCTGCCTTTGACAAAGCAGATAAAGTAAATTTGTCAATTTTTCAAAAATTTGAATTTGAAATTGAAATTGAAATATAGTTGAAATGGATATATTTTTTTTATAAATACGCGAAATTTTTTACCACTTCATATAAATTTACTTCAATTAATCTCCAATTTCTTTACTCAATATTTAGTATTCTAATCTCCAATTTCTTTACTCCATTTTCTTTACTCTAATCTCCAATTTAGTTGAGTTTCATAAAATTTTGCAATATTCTAGTTTCAATTTCAATATCCAATTTCTTTACTCTAATATTCAATTTCTTTTACTCTAATATTCAATACTCTTTGCTATAATAGCTACAGATGAATTTTATTAGTGATGTGATTAATTAGTTTAAGGGTAGTTCAAGTACTCATCCAACTATGATGCATCTTAAAATGTTCTAATTGATTTGGAGGATATTGAAGATGAAGAAGTACTTGAGATTAAAAGTTCAAAAAAAAAAAAAAAAAATCATCGGATTGTTGACAACATATTTGGAAAGTTGGGGGTTTAAAATGGAGTTGATATTTGTAAAGTATGTTACAATTACTATGGTAAAGAACTTAGTTGGAAGCTCGGTTCAAGCACTACGCATTTAAATAGGCACATATTAAGAAGTTTCAAAGCAAAATCAGTTGGTCTTGACCCGAAATAGACCAAACTAGTGTTTAGCAGTCGGTTCTATTCTTTCCACTTTTGTATATTCACAGAAAAGATTTCGTGAAGGAATGACTACATACGTGGCTGTAGCAGAGATGCTGCTTACGATGATAGAGTCAATACATTTTACTCAACTTGTGTAGAATTATCTCCAACCCAGATATACTTCTTATTGTAGAAA
>CAIGRN010089055.1:0-10908 GCA_903798345.1 Fraxinus anomala | reverse complement strand
GGTAAACAAAAAATAAAACTTAACAAATAATTTTTTTTTTATTTTAAAAATTACAAATGTTTTGAAAAATGTATATTTCAAACAAAATTAGAAAATGTGTATGTATATATATTTTTTGAATTTTAGATTTTGTAAAGAAAAAAAAGGACGAGCCGAGCGGCTCGTTTTGAGTGAGCTCGAGTAAAAAAAAATGGCTGAGCTTGGTCACGAGCTAGGCTCGTGCGAGCCAGCTCGACTCGGCCTATTGCCACCACTACAAATGGTAAATATATTGTTGATATAATTTTGATTTGTCCCACCACTTTATAAATACATACAAATTAAATGTTTTTTAATAAATACACTACTATCATCGTATAAATATGGCCGTAATCTATAAAAAACAAATTAGAGGTGCTCTCTTCCTCAATTTTTATACACTATTATTAGAAATCGAACATAATGTCAACTGCAATTCTTTTCTTTTAATTTTTTCTCGTTTGTCCAAATTGGCTTTCAAAAAATAAAATAAAATAAAATTCTACCAAAAGTTGGCGGAGAAACGATTAATTGTTTGGCGTGGCCTCCAGTAAAAAGAACGTTAATGTGTTCTGTGGTGGGAGGGGGTGGGTGTGGTCGAGGGCAAAGGTTATTGGTAGGGATGACATGTTGGAAAATGATACTATATTTTGGGATGTTTGACATATTTTTGAGTGAGGTTTTTTTTTTTTCATTCCAGAAGATCAAAATAAATTTATATTCTTCTATGTGAGAATATCGGCTCATATATTTACTTGTCAAAAATAATATTCAGGTAAATAAAGAATTGAAATTTAAAGTGTACTCATTGAAAGATGTTTATGTGATAAGAGAAGATAATTATGGTTTATCTCACACAAAAAGTTGATAAGACAAAAGTTAGTTTATATATAAGGACACCCTGTGAATGTGTTTTCACGTATAGCTTAGAAACTCTCTTAACAAGCACATGCAGTAGCGTGCAAATAGATTAGGACATTGGGGGCATTGAACTTGTATACAAGCATGACCTGCAGACACGAAATCGAAATTGGCTCGTTAGACGAGTCAACGGTCTGCCTTTATTTTCTATATTTTTTTCCTCCAACTGACTAGATTGGTTTTTTCCTTTGTTCCACACGAGATTTAATTTTTAATTGTCCGCATATAATTTCAGATTGTCAGTTCGGAATTTTTCACTTTCTTTCAAAAGTTTTGGTAATAGTTCGGATCAAATTCAATTTCGCCTACGAACTTACGTGTCAATTTTTACTGAGTTTTTCGTTGTATCCCTATAGGCAGACACTTAACTCGGAACCTCAAACAATTACAACAAATGAACGAATTTATTTTTGGACATTGTATAATACATAGACCTGAGTTTGCAATTCTAATTTTTACCTTTATAGAATTTTTAACAGATTTTTTAAACATAAGATGATCTCTATTTTAAAGAGTCAACTTTTAAATTATGCTCTTAAAACACTCTTTAAATTAATATTTTAATTTAGAGAGTATTTTGACTCTTCTAATTTAGATACCAAATCCACTCTCTATAATTAAATACATTCAAAATATTTCAATTTTCAATATAAGAAAATAATATAATAATTTAGAGAGAAGCAAGTGAAAATAAAATATAGGGAAAAGCAATAATTATTTTTTTAGGAGTAGTAAAATTAAATATTAAATATAAAGAGTTTGTTGGAGTACTTAAAAATTTTACTCTCTAAATGATAAAATATACTATTTAAAAATAGAAAGTCTCTTGGAAATGTTCTTAGTGACCTAAATCTCTTTTTCCTTCTTTATTTTTCTTATGTATTTAGTATATTATTATTCTGTGACGTTTTACTAATACTTCAATTGCAAAATACTAAAAATAGATATACGTCATTTCAATAAATCTACTCACACATGTGCTTTGACAGGTGCTGAGTTGCCAGCACCTTTGCGGGTGTTTTTTTTTTTTTTTTTTAACTGTTCAATGAAGTTGCTTCACATGTCCCCTTGCTTTTAAATTCTATCATTGAGTCCCTGTTTGACACCCATTTTGGGTGATTTTTCTTTTTTTTTTTTTTGAAACAGTGATTGATGGTGGTTAAAAAGTAAGGAGAATTTTTGAGTTTATGTGTAATATTATTTTATTGATAGAATATGTGGTTGAAATGAAGAATGAGTAAAAAATGAGTTTCAAACAGGGGCTGAATTTGTCACTGTAGCATAGTTCACTTCATTTAACAAGAATTGACTTTCACTGCTTTGAAAGTCTTGGGATTTTAAAAATACACTAGATCCAATAACTTGGCTGAAGATCTTCTTCTTTACGAACGTTATTTCGAAGTGCGTCCTTAGTGTACCCATTGTATTAGCCTAAAAAAGACAAAAGAAATCAGATTTTTTAATCTCATTCAGATCGAAAATGATGCAGACAAAACATCACGGAAATCTCATTAATTTTGTGAATGCTTGGAAATTTGATATGCAAGAGTGTATTAATTTCTAGAGAATAATGAATAATTTACGGAATTTAAGAAAAATTTCAACGAATATTTGCTCAAAGTTGACTCTTCAAAGTCATACTTAACCAAATATTTTATTTCTCTAAACCAATTCCAACGATCCCCTACATGAATGAAAATTTCTCGATATGCGCAACATAATGCAAATGAGATGCAGACTCTAATAAAGGAGTACATACGACAATTTATAGTTTCAAGATAGGTGGCTTGTGGCTTTGAACCTTTTTTAGCTAAATACAATCGAATTTACTAAGCTAATTGGTGAATGCGATGTTTTGAACCATTCAGCTATTCATGTAAATTAAAACAATTGTACCAACACCATAACTTATCTAACCATTTCGGTTCTCATGGTTGCATTTATTTTGAACCTGAACAACTCTTGATTTCAAAAGTGTTTTAAGAGAATTAAGCCTCAAATTCTCGTAGAAGCTGCCCCACTTCACACTGATATAGATGATCTCCTATAGTATAATACATCTCTTGTCTCCTTGGAAGATATAAGAATCATTAAAAGTAAACACTTATCCTTGAACACTTTCTAGTCCCGCACTTTTTGTAGGAATGGGAGTAAGTGTTTTACACTGAATCTTTCATAACTTAATTATCCTATTGAACCAAGATTTTGGGATCTTCAATCTACAAGGGTATTCGATAGGCTTTAGGTCCATTCCCTTAGAAATATGGTATACTTGATGTACATCAAGTATATCAGACTTATGAACCAACAATCGATATGTACTACTATTGTTTGCATATCCAATAAAGACACAATCAATAGTCTTAAGTCCAATCTTTATTTGTTTTGGTTTAAGTATTTGTACATTTACCAAACATCCGCACACTTTAAGATATTTGTAAGAAAGTTTTCGACCTTTCCACAATTCATAAGGTGATTCAACCTTACTCTTGTATGGTATTTTATTAAAGATATGATTTGCCAAAAGGATAGCTTCCCCTCACAAGTTCTGAGGTAAGCTTGAACTAATCAACTTTGCATTCATTATTTCCTTAAGGGTTCGATTCTTACGCTCAGCAACCCCGTTATATTGAGGTGAATATGGTGAAGTAATTTGATGAATAATCCCATATTCTGCACAAAATTTTTCAAACGATGCAACATACTCTCCACCTCTATCACTACGAATCATCTTTATTCGTTTTCCAAGTTGGTTTTCAACTTCAAGTTTATAGTGTTTGAATACTTCTAAAGCTTCATTTTTACTTTTCAACAAGTATACATAAAAGTATCTTTTACAATCGTCTATAAATGTGATGAAATACCTTTTACCACCTTTTGTTTGTACGAACCTTAGGTCAGACACATCCGTGTGAATTAATTCCAAAGGTGTTGTAGTTCGTTCAACCAAATGATATGGTGTTTTGGCCAATTTTCCCTCTACACATATTTCGTATTTTCCATTATTAAAATGCATACTTGGAAGTAAACTTAAATTCATTAACTTACGCATTAAATTAAAGTTTGCATGTCCTAATCTATGATACCATAAATTAGATGACTCAACCATATAAGCAGAAGAAGAAGATATTTTATTGCTTGAATTGTTTGGTACAACAGTTAGGACATTTGTTTTGAATAATCCATCTTTTACATAGCCTTTACTTACATACATGTTATTCCTGGTAAGTATAAACTTATTCGATACAAAGACTGATTTGAAACTGTTCTTACTTAATAAAGAATCAGAAATTAGGTTCTTACGAATATTCGGTACGTGAAGAATATTGTTGAGGCTAAGTTCCTTCCCCAGTGTCATCTTTAATATCAATTTGCCTTGTCCTTCCACTTTTGAACATAAGGAATTCTACATGAATAGTTTCTCTCTCGTGGTTGGAGTATAGAAAATGAACATTCCTTTATCGGCACATATGTGATGGGTAACACCCATATCAACCCACCATTACATGGGGTTTCCAACATTGTTGCACTCTGAAATAATGGTCGACAAATTCATATCAGATATACCATTTGATATGATATCAGATTCGATGATATTCGTTTGGGCTTGATTCCTCGGTTTGACAATCGACGGAGCGATATCCAGCCTTTCCACAATTATAGCAATTACCCTTGAACTTCTTTGCATTATTCTTCAAAGGTTCAATGTTCATCTATTTGCGCTTGTGTTTGAGATAGTTCTTGAAGTCCCTCAACATGAGTGGAAGTTTCTTGATGATTGCAGCCACTTGAAATGATTCACTTAGAGACATATTCTCTGCGTGAATATCATGAAGAATAACCTGCAATTCTTGCACTTGATTGATGACTGTTTTTGAATCTATCATTTTGTAGTCCCTTCCCTACGATGAATTTTCCAAAAACTCCCATAATTCCTTTACAGTGTCTTCAGTCTTGTATTTTTTTTCCAAAGACTCCCATAATTCCTTCGCATATTTCTTGGAACTGTACATGTTATATAACGAGTTGTCTAAGCCATTCAGAATATAATTCTTGCACAAGAAATCTAAATGTTTCCAAGCATTCAAAGTAATTAGTGATGTTCTATTGTTTTCCTTTCTTGTATGGCAGGAACGTCTTTATAAAAGAACTTTGCCAAGTTCAGGGTCGTGAGATAGAACAATATTTTTTGTTACCATCTCTTGAAATCAGTCCCAATGAATTTCTTCGATTTCTCTTCATGTGGAATGGAGTTTAGAGGGCAATAACAAATGGAGGGATTGTACTGGTATGGACAAATCCTTCCGAAGTTCCCATACTCGAATTGTCGTTCGAAGTAAAGTCGTATTAAAAATCGATTTCATTTTTGTTTACAAAAAATAGAAGATTAACTAAATCAAAAAAAGAGTAGAAGAAGCTAAACCAAATAATATTTTAATCGAAGCAAATTTGTCACTCCAACAACAAAAAAATTTGACTCAAGATTGTTGGATGGATATGGTGTATAGAGTGACAAACACATGCCCGAAGAATCTTTATCAAACTTCTGCTGGAATTTCGGCAGAGTAACGGCAATGAAATTTCAAATGAATAACACCAAATAGAAGCAAAGTCGAGTCAAGTGTTGAACACTTTGTCCTAAAGTCAAATTTGCCCCGCAACCGTGCCTACGGTTTATGACAATTAACTCCCAAGATAAAACAACTTCTTCTTGTGTAAATAGTATTTCAACACACAAGAACAATGAACCAGAATTTGGTTTATGTACTCCTCAATGTAAAAAATGAAGAAAACTAGAATTTTATGCAATATATATGAAAATTTTGGTTGAGAGAGAGAAGAGAATGTTATGCTATGATTGCATATCATTGGTGTGAAGAAAATGACGTTCCAATGGTCATATTTATAGAGTATGAGAGATTGTAGACGAAGTGTTGCAAGCTAAACCTCACAACATTACGAAGAGAAACAACTCTGCTGTCGCTAGCCTATCGCTAACTTCTCGTTTGAGCGGTAAAAACAGAACCACTGTTGCCTGCTTCTCGCTAGGCTCTCGCTCGAGCGATAGGCTAGCGATGTAGATGTCACGTTTCCAGCCAATTTTCCCTCTATTTTTCTTCCAATATTCGACCACAATTTCTCATTCATCCGGAATTGATTTCGAGATTCCAAATATATTATGACGATCTACCCAACAAGTAGAACAATTTGGTCTATTTATTTTGTAATTTGACCATCGGATCAAGTTCGAATATTCGCTCAAAGTTGACTCTTCAAAGTCATACTTAACCAATTTGTTGGAATTTGTTTAAAAATAGATCGTCATAATATATTTGGAATCTCGAAACCAATTGCGGATGAATAAGAAATTATGGTTGAAAGTTGGAAGGAGAATAGAGGAAAAACTGGCGTAAACTTGACTATCTAAGTCGCTCACCAATCGCTCGAGTGATAGCCTAGCGATGGGCAGACGACAGTGGTTCTGTTTTCATCGCTCGAACGAGAAATCAGCGACATGCTAGTGACAACAAAAGTTGCTTATGTTTGACTCGCAACACTTCATCCACAACCCTTCATACTCTATAAATTGGACTCTTGGGACGTCCTTTTCTTCACACAATGATTTGCAATCATAACATAACATTCTCTTTTGTCTCTTAACCAAAATTTTCATATATATTGCATAAAATTCTGGCTTTCTTCATTTTTGCATTAAAGAGTATATAAACTAAATTCTGGTTCGTTGTTCTTGTGTGTTGAAGTGTTACATATACAAGAAGAAGTCGTTGCCTCTTGGGAGTTGATTGCCATAAACCGTAGGCACCTTTGTTGGGGCAAATTCGACTTAAGGACAAAATGTTCAATACTTGCCTCGACTTTGCATTCATTTGGTGTTATTCATTTGAAGTTTTATTACCTTTACTCTGCCGAAATTCCTGCAGAAGTTTGATAAAGATTCTACGAGTGTTTGTTTCTCACTCCATACACCATCCATATCCGTCCAACAAGTTCATCTTGGAAAATTTTCACATTAAGGCCCTGTTTGAAATGCTATTTTTTCTAGGGAAGTGGGAAAATATTTTCAATTTTTCATGCATTTGGTTGTTTGATGGACAAGTTTTTGCCAAGAATTCATTTTCCCACTAATTGCCTCACGCGCCTGAATTCCACCTTTTTAAGGAAATTGTTTTCTTGTTGTTTTAGTGGGAATCTGATTTTCCATCTGTTTTTTTTTTTTTTTTTTTAAATTATCACTTTTATTGACAATTTGCATACAAAACAAAGCCAAACGAATGGTATTTGGTATGGTAATTTTAAATTTTTTTGAAAAATCTTTTTTTTTTGGCAAGTAAAACAAATTTTAGACCCAATGGTAAAATAAATTATCACTTTAATGGACAATTTTCATGAAAAAATAAAGTCAAACGGACACTGAACTTCCAACATTTTACAGGTAGAAAATTATACCAATAAAATACAATTAAAAACAATTCCTAGTAAAACAATTTTTAGACAATTCAATTCCCTAGAATTCATTTGATTTCCACCCATTTTCCATATTTGCAATCAAACAGACTCTAAAATCTTGGAAGAAAAAAAAGGTGGCAGCAAATTGAATAAAAGTTATTGTGCTAATAAAATGCAATAAATTAGAGAGAGAAAAAAAACTGAGAGTCAATAATGAAGTGTTATTTTATTATATGTGGTTCCAATGGAAGCTACAAATTGATCAAGATAAAAACTACTAAAATAAGTAAGACATATTTAGGTATCATGATAAATAATCAAAATTGTCCTATGGCTTTATAATACTGTTTTAGTTTTAAAATATGTAATTTATATAAATTTTTGAATTGCGGTTTATAATTTAAAAAAATGAAAAAGTTAAAGTTGATCTAAAATATTTACTACAAGAATGAACCGAAAAGAATCTAATCCATAAACTTTTGATGCCAAATTTTTGCATATTTAATATTTTGATAATATTAATATAATATTTTAATATTAACATAGTATAAATGCCAAAAGTTAAAACAAAACATTGCTATTAAAATTTATATCTAGCAATACAAATTATTTAATGAATTTTCAATTAATTTATTAAATTATTCTAAAATATATACAAATCAGTTACCAAAAGTAATCTGTTACCAAGGGGGAATTTGTTATTGAAAGTAATCAAAAGTTGTTAAAAATAATGGGGAGGTGTAATGGTCTATGCAATTTTCATCAACTCAACCTCAACCTCATGGGAGGTTGATGTGATTTGCTCTTTGATTTTTTGTTTTGTATTATTTAGGCAACAAAAACATGGTATTTGATAAACGATATCTGAATATGGATTAATTCTATATAAATTGTGTTTTATAGTATAACGTGAATGGATATGGTGGAATTTAAGAAAACAAGCAAAAAGGGACCAAAATGGAGGAAAACCAAGTTCTATGACCAAACTGTAAATATTCGAAAGAATAAATGAAAAGAGTCGAAAATAAATTGAGCGAAAGAATAAAGTCTTAAAGAAGAAGAAGAGTGGACAAATAGATCAAAGGACGAGAAAATGGAGTTCATGAACTAAAATGCAAATTTGAAATTTTATAAACAGCTATGCAATCGCATAGCCATTTCATAAATGCGATCGCATTAGGTGATGCAAGGATTTCAGGAGCTCAAAGTTTTTAATCTATAATGTCATACTAGGTAACCCTATGCGATTGCATAGACAATTCATGGAGAAAAAATTTTGGTTTCCTTATACGACTCAAACTCTTATGGAAACGATCTTTGAGACGTCTTTTAAGACCTAAAGCTGCCCAGAAAAATATTACCACACATTAGAACTAATTTGAGAGCATATAAGGTGGCGAGAAACATCAAGAACAATTCCACGACGTCAAGATCTAATTGAAGACGTATTTTGGGAGATGTCAACTCTTTGTAATTCTTGTTTTCTCCTTAATATCAAGTTAGTCTAGATTTTTTTGTGTTAAGAGACCGATGAACCTTGTAATAAGAGTGTTTAATATTTAGTTTGACATATTTGATATTAAAGACATGATTTTGATCATTAAATAATTTATACGTTTATCTTTTCTTTACAATTATTATGCATTGTAGTCGTATAAACTTGATGGCTTATTTTATGCATTCGAAATAAAGAAAATAGACTCAACATAGTATTCATCGTCATAAAGTCCGATGGGTAATAGAAATATACCGCTCTATTTTATGCGAATCTTTAATTGTTCATAAAAATTCACACACTCTTGTATATTCACATCTATCATAGTCTAGAAATATAGTTGAATCATATATGAGAGTATGTTTAACTTTATTCGACAGAGCTTTTAAGTAAAATAGGAGCATTAATTCTCCATAAATAAATCTTCTTGTCAAATTCTAAAATTAAGGTTAAAAGGGATTACTACGAGAGGATTCAGAATCCTAGTACTGTTGTCATTCACAAACACCTGGAAACTTGGATTTAGTATAATTTGCATTAAGCCTTGCTTATTTAGTTATAATTGTATACTTTGATAATTTTAGTTATAATTTAGTTATAAACACAACCATTACTTTATAATTGTTTCGGTTAAGGTCACATCACTTAAAATTGAATTAAATCAATCTTTATGGGAACGATACTTCGAATCACATTCACTTTATTACTTGTTAAAAAACTTTACACTCGTGGTATTTTAAACGAAAACATATTTTCGTGACATCTTATATAAATAAGAAAATAAACATGTATAGTGAAAATGGTATGAAATATATAGACTTTTGTTTATTACAATTGGGTACTATTTCTTAGAAGGCTTCCCATCAACACACACAAGTTACCGGTTGCCAAGTAACATGAGCTTTTCTTTTAGTTTTTATCCCTTTGATTCTTTTGGTTTTTCTCTTATGCTGCCGGAAAAATATTTTCTTTGTTGATTTAGAGCCTGCTTGACAATTATTATTGTAGAAAAAAGAGTTTGAATAAAGATTTTTAAAAGAACGTGTGATTAAAAAATAGGAAATATTTTTGGTATACATGTAGAATATTTTATTGTGTGAATATGTGGTTGCAAATTATCATGTAACAAACCATTAAATATATTAATGGGCGTCAAATAGGCACTCAAAGTCGGGTACATTTTAGAACACTTTAAGTTGTTATAAAATATAGATCTATATAAATTTATTCTATTTTTCCCCTAATTAAGATTAATTAATAATCATAGAGAAAATGTATGTATTTTTAAATTTTTTTTAGTCTATTTTCGTTTAGTAAATATGCATTGTTCACAATTTCGTAGATTCTTGCGTTTATATTTTTATTTTTTTGTCGGCACAAAAAGTCTTCATTTCAACCTATTATATGTGCATTTAAAGATACATTAGTTTGTTTTGCTTTTCTTCTATAGTTTTTGTTTCGAGCTTAGGATGCTGGAATCATTTAAGGGTTTATGTGCTCAGTGTAGAATAAATTCTTGAACGTAGACTTTTGTATTTGATATATACATTGATGACATGATGTGCATATCCTGGTGTAGACCATTTATAAAAATTATTATAATAATTGTTAGCTTGATTTGATTTTCAAAAATTTCATAAGTGCTTATTTACTATAGGAGCTCTCACTCAGCCATCAGCTCAAATAGCAGCTGTTGCTCGTGTTTTAGTACATTAGTTTAGTGTCATCGATATTGAATGGATTGTTTGACTTTATTGCATTATCGGACCCAACTTACCTGTTCTTTCTTGCCAATATTTAGTATGTAATTTGATGTATGTACAATTACTTGAATACATGGCTATACATGGACAAGTAATTTGTTATACTCTTAAAGACAATCAATGGGGGCTAAAAGTTTATGTTGACATATGATTCAATATAGCTCCACTTATTTTGATTATAACAAACAATACACTTATATTTCTAACAAACTATGTTTCTTGTGTTTTTCATGAATATATCTT